>UCOM01000065.1:0-162241 GCA_900474385.1 Ormyrus pomaceus
CCCACCGCCCCCTCTCGCTTCCCCTCCGCCGCTCTTTCTCGCACCGCGGCAACTTGCGCAGCCTCTCGAGTGCCTATCGGCACCCTGCTAATATGCCACCCACACGCGGCCCCGAGCGCGATACAGCCGGGCCTGCGGCGCGCCGATGGACCTGTGTGAGTGAGGATTCAATCGAGAGCGGAGCTGCGGCCGAGGCTATATAACGAGGGCCGACGGAATATTGTTTTGGCGAACGGACGGCCGGCGATTTTTAAAGCTCGGTCAAAGAGCCCGGAAGAATTTTAATTGCGCTTTTAATTAATCTTTATCGACCTTAGTTTTAGGACAAATATTACGCATTTTAAAAAATACCCTCTGATCGAGTTTCTGATGGATTTCGGTAAAATAAATCAGCAACAGAAGGGCGCGACATAAAGGGTAATTTAATTTTACAAAAATACCCAATAATTAACGAAAAATTTTAAAAATGTATATTATAATTAATCCCATAGCATCGGAAAGTGATTAAACACTCGCCTAGTACACAGCTAAACATCATGACTAACGCTCCCTCCGCAGGTACTACGAGAACGGCGCCGCCTTCGAGGACGGTCCCCCGTACGCGAAGCGCCCGCCTCACCCGTGGTCGGCCCAGCAGCACCACCCCGCGCACCATCCGCACGGCCACGGCCACCACGGCGCTCACCTCGGCCACGGAGCCGCGCAGCACCACGGCCCGGACCTGCCCTACTGCTGGTACGCCCAGCCGCCGAGCTCGAGTCACCTGGGGGCGGCGGCGGCGGCGGCTCACGGCTCGCTGCTGCCGAGCCTCGTGCAGATCGGCTACGGCGCGCAGCAGCAGGCCCAGGCGGCCCACCTGCCGCACCAGCCGGCCAGCCTCGCGCACGGAAGCGCGTCCGGTAAGACTGCCTTGGCTTACGAGTGTCTAGTTTCGCTCGCTCCCCGCATGCCGACTATTAGCTTATTTGCCTGTGGGAAACGGCCCGCGCGGGGACTGTGATTATATTGTTTAGAGCCCTTGCGATCTATCGCGCTTTTTTTATTTCGCGCGTCGTCGTAAAGCGAACGAATCGTTTACCACTTTATTTAAAATGCCAGTTTTACATTTTTTCATAATCTCGGTATATCGGACTACAGGCGGAGCTCCCACTCAAAACGGCTCGGCGAGCCTCGACGACGAGTGGAAGAACATCCACGTGATGCTGAACTGCATCCTGGGCATGGTGGAGAAGACGAAGCGCGCCCTTGCGATACTCCAGAGGCGCGGCTGCTCGAGTCCGGCCGCGGCCACCGTCGCCGGAGCCGGATCAAGTCTGCAGGTGCCGGTGACCGCGGTCAACGGCGGCCAGTCGGCCAGCATCGGCAACGGGGTGCAGCAGCAGCTGGAGAACGCGGCCGGAGCCGCGGACCGGGACGGCACCTTCAAGCGACTCTCCGGGGAGATCGTCGCGCAGACCATCAGAGCCACAGAGGATCGCGTCGCTGAAGTTAAGCGGCGAGCTGGTCGGTTGAAATTCTTGGAACAATTGTCTTCTATATACATATAAAGAAAAATTAACATTCATTATCTTGCAGAAGAGGCCGTGCAAGAGGTAAAGCGAGCCGCGGTAGCGGAGGTGCAGCGCGCCGTGGCAGTCGCAGTGGCAGAATCGCGAGCGAGCGAACGGCTGCGCAGCCAACGCTACCTCGACAGTCTACCCTTGCCGGGTCAGCGGGCCCACGTAACCCCCCAGCACACCGGCAGGCCGAGTCCCTTCTTACGGCTGGCGGAGACGACGGCGCGCACTGCCAGCACACCGAGCGGACCCACAACCGCCTCGTCCACCAGCACTGTCTCCGGAGACGAGGAGAAAGAGTCGCATCTCGGCGGCACCATGGGCTCCGTAAGATAAATCTTCTATCAATCGTTAACGCAACGAAAAATCCATCCCAGCTAATAATCTCGGCGAATAATCGCAGAACTGCTGGAACTGCGGACGAGCGGCGCTGGAGACCTGCGGCGGCTGCGGGGTCGCCCGCTACTGCGGCTCCTTCTGCCAGCACCGCGATTGGGAGGCCGGCGGCCACCACGCCACCTGCAGCAGCACCGCCGCCGCCTCCAGCGAGCGGGCCAGGTCCTCGGCGACGCCCAGCCCGCCCAGGACGGCCAGCGCCGAGCCCGAGGCCTTGGCCAAGGGCACCAGCCAGGTCGTCGCGGCGGCATCGAGCTCCGCCGTCAGGGCCGGCAAGTGACCGAGGCGGCTCAAGGCCGAGGGCAAGGCGAGTGTACATAGCCGCGACGACGGCTGGACGGCACCGAGCTTCTGTAAAGACTAGAGGGCCCGGCGATCAGGACTCGGGCGGGTAGGATAGCCGAATACGCGAGTTTCGAAATTTCGCGGAGGAACGTAAATCGACGCGATAAGTATCGAGTGGATGCTTTTCGTTCGTTGGAAAGGAAAGTTTGAGAGCGTTTGCATTTTAAAATATAAATGTTATTGCTTTCGAATTTGAATTCTACATTTTTTGGCCTGGAATTGTATGGTATTGTTCTAAATGTAAATCGCAAATTTCGAAACTCACCCGTACCTTTCGTGAAGAGTTAAGGATTGGTGCTGCCTATTTATGCCTAACTATCTACTTTCTAAAATAATGCATATTACTTTAAACGTTAGCAATTCTTTGTAGCTATTTCACACCCCGTTACAATTACTAGTAAAAACTATTACTCAAAGAAATTTTATTGTTACATTAAAAACAGATGCACTAACTTAACTATTAGTAAAGTTGTTACTTTCGGGATTTAGATGTTTTATATGTTCCTATGTTTCATAAGAAAAGATTTTTTATTAACATTTTAAGGAAATTCAAGATATTTTTTATTTTTATTTAATTACAAATTCAGAAATTGTATGTACAGTAGAGAAAAAATTCGTGCGATTCTATATTTTAAAAAAAAAAATTGGCATTCGTCGATACTTCTTGTGCACTGGTCAACACGAATTTATCGATTTTATCCTAGTCAATTGATAGATTTAATGTACGTCAACGAATTAGCATATTCAAATTTCGTCGAATGTTTGTTCTCTTGACGTTCATGTGTGTACGATACTAAACAAAGTATACTTGCCAATACATTTTTCAACCGATTCATGATTACCTATCGGCACGAGGCTTTTTAATTATTAATTTACTGATACCTATTTATAAATGCAAAGGAAAACTGGTCTTAAGTTTAGTTTATGATAAGTGTACAGTACGAAAAGATATTTTAAAATTAATATAAGTATTTTTTTGTTTACATATTCTTATTTAATTATCAATTATTAAAAGATAAATTGTTATGTAAATTACATTATAAAATTTATAATTTATTAAACTTTTGCACCAAGAATTCAATATAAATATACGTCCAAACGAAACGTAATTTAAAACCTGTAGATGTAAGAGTAAACTGTCACTTTAAAAATGAATATAATTGTATCAAATAGTTAAGTCTAGTCATTAAAGGTATATGAAAACAAGACTACGTTTGTCGACCAATCTTTGTTAGAAAATTATCCTCGAATTAGGTTGTTATTCTAGCAGTCTTGCAACTTCTTTAAATTTAGTACAAGTTTTGCTTTTAGAAGATATACATTACAATGGATTCTATGTAATTCTGAAATGTATTTATAAAGTAAAACTAATATATTTCTTTTGCAACGAATTGTAATAGTAGAAAATCATTTTTACACGGTTTTTTTCGTTAAGACACGTTTTAACAATTTCGTGTATAAAAAATAATTTTATTTAATAAATTAAGCACTGAAATTGTTAAAAGATGTAACAAATTTACATAATAAAGTACAATACTATGTATACATTTCGCAATAATTTTACATCTCAATAAAAAAATTCTCACGATTCTCCTTTTTTCGCACTACCAATAATATCTGCAAATAAAGCTTTTGTTTTTTCTTCTTTTCCTTGAGACTCTGCCCAATCCTTTTTATTTCTCGCAAACAAAGGAACATTCAATTTAGCTGACATCAGCTTTCCAGAATTTGTTGACCGTAGAGATTCTCCAATGCTAGCCAATTCTTCCATGATGATATTTTGTTGATTAGGTTTAGCCCATACCCACACTTTATCTAAACATCTAGATCCATGTGTACTAAGTGCAAGTTTAGACCAAGCACCTCTTAGATTTTTGGCCAGTTTTTCTCTACTTTTTTCACCAACAAACTGACTCTCCATGAAAGCATCCATTATTCTACTGCCCTTTGGGTCATCAAAAATTTCACATAATTCTTCAGCAGTCATGGCAAGTAGTGAATTTACAATTTTAATCGGTTTATTAAAATGTAACATTGCCTGAATTGTTAAACTTCCATGCAAGTTAATTGGTACTTTGGTTTTCGATTCAGTTTTGCTTTTTAAACTTTGATAATCTTCAAAAGTTTTTAATGTAGCAACTAATGGAACTATTTTATTTTGTCTTTCATTAGGTTCATCACAATGTAATAACTTGCATATTATATTTACAAAAGGTCCTTGTTTTGCATGAAGTTTATTACAGCCTTTGGCTAAACTTGCAATGATACCAGTATAACCCTTATCAAGAACATCTTGCAAATGCTCTGAAATCTCTTCAAACAGATTTTCCATATCTTCTTTTACATGACAGTATTCAAATAATCTTTGCACACAGAAATTTGCACCTTTCATTAAAGCTAATTTACCTAAATAATTTTTAAAGTATCTCTCATAAATAGCTGTATAATCTTTTGGATTTGAAACTGCAAGACATACTTCTAACAACCTTATAGAACATTCATTAATAAAAATACTAGATACAATTTTTTCGTCACTTTGAGTAAAACATTCTGAATTAATTTTTTTCATAATACAACTATTTAAGTCTGAGTCAATATCTTTTAGAGAATACAAAACTGACTGTGTGAAACCAGAAGTCAAATCATCATGATTAAATTCTTGAAACTGTGGAAAGGCAACAAACCTTTTACAAGTTCCAATAAGTAACTTTGTATACTCGTCATTTACTTTCCTTCTAATTTCTAAATTGGGACCCATCTTTTTCTTGTTATTACTATCACTAAGATCAATAAGACCTCCAAGACATTCTATTGCAGTTCTTAATACATGATTAGCATACGTATCCCAAATAAATTCTTCAATATTATTTATTACGTATTTGCACAATTTCAAAGCAATCTCATTATATTTTTGAGCTTCCGATTCCTTAACTTCAACTTCTGCGTTCTTAGCCACCTGCTCTTCTTTGGTTAAATTTCCTCTGAATGCACAAATGCATATTAACTTTTGTAAAACATGAGCTGCAAATCTGTCACTGCAGATAGGTCTAAGCATCTCATTGAAAGATTCAGCAAATCTTACTATTGTGTCAAAACCTGCATACTTTATTAAAGTATCTAAAACTCTTGAACCAACCTAAAATATCAAAATTTTGTTAAAAACCAAAAACATTTTCCTTTTTAATAATAATGCAAGATGAAATAGGATGACTTAAAATACCTGATTTTTTGAAAAAGAAATTTCTTTACCAACTGTTTGTTCATACACATTATCTACAAACAATCGTTTATCCATAATAGTCATTGTTGGGAATTCACTTCGAATCATTTCCAAAACATGAACCATATATTGATATGTTTCAGTATCAAGTTCACCGTCGTTATCACGACGCCTAGCCATTTTCTTTGCCATCTGCATTGCTGACCTTTTCTTTTTCCGTTTATTATTAGGTCGTTGATTTCCTTCTTGATTTTCCATTTTTAAAGTGATACCTGTCACTTAGAAATAACTTTTTTAAAATTAACACACGTGCAGACTGCAACGTCGTTTCTAAACACTCCAAGGCATATAACCTCAAACTGTAACCAAACATGAAAAACCTAGCTTGACTTTAGCAAGATGCCATAAACACGTGGTTTTGCAAAATCTGTTTTATCGGCTAAGATTCCTCCTAAGATAAATAGCATAAGTGTATATTTAAAAATAAAAAAACACATTTTAAATTGATTTTAAATATTTTATTAAAGTATTAATAAACCTATATACAATTTTCAATTAATTATATGCTAACCTAAAGAACGAGATCTTGTAATAACTATTGAAAACGCTTCCTATTTTACTTATTACGTTGAAAACAATTAAGGTTTTAAGAAAAATCCATTTTATTTGACAAAATTCATGTGTTAGAGGGAAATAAATAATGCTACATAATTTTATCTAAACATTTTGGTTGTACTCTATTTGAAAATAATGACTTTAAATTTGAATTTCGAAATTAAAAGTTTCTTGAAATGTTACAATTCATATAAAATTCTAAATTACTTAGAAAATGTTAACAGACGATCACAGAAACTATAATAATATTATGACGTTGTTCAAATCACCGTTAGTTGTATTTTTATCAAGCTCCCAAATTTATACGCGTTTATCACTTATATGGAGCAACATAACTTCAATCTTTAAAAAATCTATTCACTTATAGGAAATCCTCACAATAACCCTGCTGTAACCTATTTCAATCTTATTACAGAAGGCAGAAGAACTCTCTTCTAAAGGACAATCTTCTTAAATGCATTTTTACAATTAAAACACTTTGCATAACACGTTTGTAACAATATTTTTAACAGCAAATAACAGTATATAGCATAAAAGAGGATTCTATAATATCGTTGTATCATCAATTGGAAGCGAACACTTTCATTAGGAAAGGTACTTTTGGTATCTAAAATATTATTGTCAAACTACATTTTAATTTGTACATTTATCAACAGGCAAATTAGAAGAAGATTAGATAACATTTAAGAAAACTGTCCTTCTAAAAGTACTTCTTTGGAACTCACTAGCTGTCACAATATCTCGTACGATTAAAGTGAACGCATAGGAAATTAATTTGAATTCAACTTATGCACTACTTTTAATTTTAACAGCACTGAAGCAACTAGGAATAGAACCTGCATTTTCCGAACATCACGGAACTCTCAGTCAATCGCTCGGTTTTAATCTAATTTTCTTTAATTACAAGATCTTACAATATATTATTTATAAAAAGGATAAAAAGCCAAACGCACAAGCCAAACGTCATTTCCAAGCCTGGAATTTGCTCCAGATCATTATAGTGAGTTTCATGCCTAGCACACTTTTCCTCATTCATATGGAATGAAGAGAATATTACTATAAATTCCATTAAAATTCTTCCTTTTTGCATACTGAACACTGCTGTAAAATTCCCATATTTAGGTCATACCTCAAAACTTAAATCGATCCTAGTATGAAAAAATATACAACATTACAGTGCAACAAATTCTCCTTATCGAGTTTAAACGCCTTTAAGTACAATCAATATAAAACAAATCACTCAAAAAACACTCGTCACGCTCAGAAAAATCCTCGCAGCGGCGTTTCCCGCGAAACAAAGTCCAACGTCGCTCCGCAAACGAAGCTCCGCACTCTCGTATAGAGTATATACGACGCGTAACTCAAACGGCGCCGTATTCCTCGCTGGACGGTGAGTCGTCGCTGAGCGGCATCTTGGTGCACCTGGCCGCGGCCCTCATGGGCCTGTGGTGGTGTTGCTGCTGCTGCTGGTGATGCATGTGGTGGAGGGGCGTCGCGGGCGCCGGTCTCCTCGGTGGCGGCGGCGGCTGCTGATGGTTCGACGAGCTGCCGCCGTAGGAGGTCTCGTCGCCCTCCTCGCTGCTCGGCGACGGCGACGGAGCCCGGTCCTCCTGCTCCTGCAGCAGCTGACGGAACTCCTGGATCGACTCGTTTAGAGACCAGAGTTGAGATAGGAGGGAAAGGTCCAGCTGGCGCAATCCGAACTGCAAGATATGTCAAAGAGTCAGAGCTTGGAACGACGATTTTCGGGGGGATTGATGAACTTTTGATATGAAAATGTGGAAAATTGGAACGACGATTGCAGGGTATTAGAATTTAGTTTGCTTTCATTTTGGAAAACTTAAAACACATATTGAACCAGTTTTTTAATTGAAAAATAAATTATTATTCTTTTTTTTTAAAGTAAACCGTGCGTTATTAATGATAGATCAAGCTTGTATCAAGTAGTGCAGAAAGAAGTGCTTAAATATTTAACTAATCCAAAGTAGGTAAAATAGTAATTACATGTATTAACTTAATCAATAAATTATGCTATAAAATTAAATGTAAAATGGAAAAGCTTGTCATAAAATAAATCATAGCAAAGTACTTAATGCTAGTCAAACTACAAATTATCAACGCGAAAGAATAATTGCTTAATAAATTTTCTTTACTTTTTCGCGCAAAAAATTGCAAACTCGAAAAGAAAACGGTATCTTCTTTTCTTAAAATATATATATAAGTCAATCTAACGGGATTGCTTTAAACAGTAAACTGATACGGTTTCGAACAGTTGTAAAAAGTTGTAACTCTTTTTCGAAAAATTAATGTTGAGAATTGTGTCCCCTTTCACATCCTCCGAGAGACGTGTAAAAGAGGAAGGAACTGTAATATATATAGAACACTTTCTTTTTTTAGTCAACAGCTCACAATGCTTTTTTACCACTTGTTGCTTTTCACTACTTGAAAATTTTAATGAATTTTTTACTGCATAATTAAAAATACTATTTTCAGAAGACTTCATTAGTTTCGAGATGAATGATAACTTCGCTTAAACTTTAATATTCTACACGAATGAAAGCTAAATTCAATGTCTTGTAATATACGCCACACTATTAAAATACAAAACGTTCTAAATGACACCAATAATTATTCCTTCAAAAAGTTGTAAATAAAACGACTAATTAGTATCTCATATCAATATTTCACAACGAAACAGACTTCCCTCCTAAACGATTCCCTCCGCTACTAACGAGCCCTTCTCCCATTCATCAATCTCGAGTCATGAATCATAAACGCACATTTTACAGCGCTCAAATGAATCCAATAAAAAAAAAAAGACTCGCGATGTAAATTTTCCGTTCTACCAGGTAGCTCGGCCCCGCAATCTCCCGGACAATCTAAATGCAGGTAGTAAAAGCCTTATCAGATTTAATCCTCGCGTCTAAGAGAAACGTCCGTAAAAAGAAATCCACGTCTCGCAAGACCGAAGACAACGAGAATCTCCGTCGAAAATAATATAAGCCGCTTCGTTAATTGCGTCGCGTTCATATGATGATGAAAAAGGAAATGCATCCTTTCTTCGTCGTTACGTAAGAGGATCTCTCTCTATCTCTCTCTCCCCCGGTCAGCATTAAAATAAAGAAGAAACGTATCGCCGCATTACTGCGCCAGCCTTCCCGCAATCGCTTTGAAATTACACGGCGCGAACCTCCGTGGGAAAGGATGCGGAGGCGCAGGCGCAAAATAAGCGGCGGCGGCGGCTGCGACGACGAGGGGGGAAAGAAAATCATAATCAGAGGAAAAACGAGGAACGAAGCGGAGCGAGAAAAAGGCCGAGGAGAACGACGGAAATGCAATGAGGGAACGGGAAGATTGAGAGAAACGGAGGAGGAGATTGAGATACCGGCCTAATGGATTTTTAACAGATAAAATTGTATTAACTCTCGCGGGGCCGTAATAGATTTTACCTCTGATACTTAAGATACACCCTGAAAATTTATTTGCCCGCCAATCGTAAATATTAAATTAATAATTAGTGACCCCAACGTATTGCGAATGCAATAAAAGTTTTTAATTGAAATAGGTGGCTATACTTTCTACAAAAAGAATTATTTCCGAATGTTTGTCGGCGGAGCGCTGCTCGCTGTGCTTGGTGGTTGTGCTAAAATACGAAAATACCCATAAAGATAGGAATTTAAGAGGTGATTTTCAAAATGTATTTATTGCGTCAGACGGTGTTGATTAAACAAATATATTAGATCGTTCAAAACAGCGCCTGATAAACGCGAGAAAGTTCGACAAAACGAGAAACGTATCATTGAAATTCGCAATTTATATTAAAGAGGCTTAGCTTCCTTCGAAGAAGGAGTAAAAGATATTTAATTAGAGAACAAGATCAACGGGTTTCGATTTCACTTCCTTGTTCAATCACACTCGAGTAAATGTCATCCTCCCCGAGGAAACTGTTGGCTAAATATTCAAGTATTTCAATGTCATCAATAAAATCTGATTCTCTAATTGCGATTTGCAAGGTGCGGTAGCGAAATGTTACTCTACATTTCATTGCTAGAACATTTAAAGTCAATAAATAGCAGCAATATTTATAATATCCATAAAATGTACTTTATTCCATGTTATATCGGATTTATGTGCTTAAACGTATTGTGTAACTTCATTCATGTTGCAAAAAACAGCCTTTATCGAATTGGAGCGAAACTGTTTTGAAAATTCCGGCAGTTTCTTTTCATCAGAAAAGCAGTAATAATTTAACGTATTCTTTCGCGAGCGGAATGTTCGGGAATTCTCAGCAGACGATGCATGGAAAATATCAAACTGGATTTGAATTACAAGCGTGGAAGCGAGTATTCTTCGATAACGATACGGAAAAGCAAAGAAAACATCAGGACGAACAGAAATATTACGCATTACACGGGGAAATGAGAGAGAACTGGACGGCAGGAAGAAGCGTGGAAGGAAAAACGAGGAGTAGGGAGGAGGGAAAAAATGAACGAGCGATGGAAAGTCAGATGAACAGACGGACAAGCGGACGGACAGAGATAGGCAGGATAGGAGCTTGAAAAAGATAACTGAAAAAAAGAAAGCCACGAGAGAGAGGCTGGAAGAAGGAGGGAGAAGAAGAGGGAGAAGAAGAGGAGAGGAGGAGGAGGAGGAGGACACGAGGCTGGCATAACGTCGGTGCAGGAATGGCAAAGGCCCGAGGAATAAACAAGCACGACGTGGAAGGCAAACTAAGAAGGATGCAAAGGACTAACGTCCTCGCTGCACTCTCGGTGCACTGCACGGAGAAAGAGAGAGGGATGGACGCGAAGGGAAATAAGACGAAGCAAGATAGAGCAATCTGTACGCCTTGCTTTAACTCGCGGTGTTGAATAACATTAATACGATTAGTTTCGGACTTTTTCAAAGTTGTAAAGTACGGGCGAGCGGGGAATACTTACAAGTTTTGTTTTACGTGCCGCGCGAACTTTGATACCGTAAAACAAGTAAGCTTTTTTCCATTTTTTGTTTAAAAGTTAATAATCACCATTGATAAATATGAATAGTCGACTGTTGCCCTCAATATTCATAATGTATACGTTTTCTTCCGTATTTCCAATGAGAAACTTTTGAAAAAGATTGCAACAGCCGGAACTCGGTACTTAAAAAATTCAACATCCATCGCTCATTACGCAATCGCGATAATTAACCTCGCTCGTTAAATTCAATCGAAAAGTCAGTGCACGGAACGCGGGTCTTCGCAGCTCGACGACATCCCCCCACAAAGGGCAAAGTCAGCCTGGCGGAAAACAAGCCGCGCCAGAGAGAAAGAGAGAGAGAGAGTACACCGTCGGGACAAAGAAAGCAATATAGCCGAGAGGTAAGCCAGCGATAAAGCTCGCGATATTCAGCCGACGGCGCGAGAGGGTCACGCCTGAGAGAGTGCAGCGTGGGAGCGGCTAATCTCCCTCCTCCGCCTCCTCGCGCTTTAGCTTTGGCCCGGAGCCTCGAATGGGTAGCGCGGCTTCGCCAGACTCTCCATCCATCTCTCGATCGGCCGCGGCCGACTTTGCGCTCGGCTCGCGCGCCAGAGAGAGATTGCCGCTCGTCCGCGCGCCAAAACCTCTGGCTCGCGACGACGCCGGGCGACTCTTCCCTTTCCCTCTCGGAGCCAACGTCCGCGAGGACGGCTGCCCCCCTACTTCCTCTTCCTTTTGTCCCCCTCTCTCTCGCTCTCTCTGTTTCTCATTCCCTCCGCGCTATTATTGTGATTATCCGTGGATATCGGGCGAGTTTTCGTTTTGCCGGATGGAGCCGCGGGAATTAATATTCTTCCTCTCGCTCGTTTTACGGAAGGCTGAAGCTCTCGGGAGATGGCCGCGCGCCGACTGCCGCGAAATGAGTTAATTACGTAAGGTTTAATGGGGCGGTAACGCCGGCCGCGGTTCTCGTGCCGCTCTTTTCTGGTTTTTTTTCTTTCTCTTTTTTTTTAGAAAGTTATTACAGGGGAATTATATTGTCGGCAAGGGCGTTTTCAGACGCGGCGTTTCCGCGCGGCCTTTTCGAAATTGAGTGTATTACGACGCGCGGAAAAGTTGCCGATCGCGCTCGCGAGAGAGGATCGATTTTTAGCCGAGCGCGTAAATCTGGCGAGGTGATACTGCCGGGGCTGACGGCCGATCAAACCGAAAAATATTGTTCCGAGTAACTTTCACGCTGATTTATTGCTGGCACCACCGTGAAACTCTCTGCATTAGAGCCTCTGCGCTGGATGCATAAAACATAAAGCATTTCCTTACGGCGCAAAACAAACAGTTTATGAATTTAATAAAACTTGCGATTTCTATCCGAATCGAGAGGTTGCGGAATATAGATAGTTTTGCGCGCGGAACATAATAAAAGCAAGCTGCAGAACGAAAATCTGAATCGGTTACTATAAGCCGTTAAAAAACGACTGTATATCGTCGTAAAGCAAGCTTAAATATATAAATACTTCCTCGAGCGAAGAAGTAGGCGCGAAAAGGCGAACGATGATTTACCGCAAATCCGACTTCTTTAAATTTCTCCCAATTAAGTTGCACGTGACTTCGTTCGCGGCTTCTGCTTTCAATAATATTTATACAAGCCGCACGTAAGTCCTAATAAAAATATCCAGGCCAATCCCCGTATTAAAATCATTGCGGCATAACTCGGCTTAATGCGCACTTGTAGGTGTGTATTCTAGAATATATACACGACTACGGTCGCATTTGTTTACGAAAGAGCGACACAAGTTTAAAGAACGATTACAATAGGCGGCATTACCCCTAACGAGCAATTTACCTCGGGACATAAAACGCTCTCGCCATCTCGGACGGGGGGGTCTAGTTTTCATAACGATAATAAATTCGCAAAATTATCTATTGTGGCGATCGGCGGCGGAGAGAGAGACGCAGACGCGCGACCTCTCCCACGCCGCGAGAGGAAACGTAATTAGTCAGCAGAAACCGACTGAGCAAATTGTGCTTTCAACATACATCCACCCATAGTCGAGAGGATATCGGCCGCGCGGCCAGAAATCGATATCGCGATCTCTCCCTCTCTCTCGCCGCAGCCGCCGCCGAGCTAAACCGAGATGCGCGAGCGAGTTAATAAAACCGAGAGAACCGCATGGCGACCCACGCGAATCCTAATAATACCTCACCCTGACCTTACGGTTATGTCCGGCTGTACGTTTGCCGGCCCCCGCGGGAGTCTCCGCGTTTCCGCCTGGCGCGCGTCGACTTCGAAACTCCCATCGAAAAAGTTCCTTTTTTTTCCGCGATCGCCGATGCAATCGCGACGACGTACGGCCCGTATTCCGCGGGGGGACAGAGGCCACTCCGTTTCGACTCGGGGGAACATTAAACAAGTCAATTCTCGTACGCCCTCGACTCTTCCTCTCGGCATCGATCACCGATAAACTGCACCGCGTGTACACTTAATATCAATGAACGGCGCTCTCTCTCTCTCTCTCTCGACTTTTGCGCTTGCCCACGCTCGCGAGACTGCCCGATGGCCGCGCCACTCTCGCGAGATCTTCCGGGATATTTGCTGCGGGAATATTTGCATCGGATTTTAGACGAAAACGATTCATTGGAAATTCAGATTCTCTTAATTCGCGGACGGAGGGATTTTATCCCCGGGTAAGTAGTAAATTAAGGCTGCATTTTACGTAAAGTACGTAAAATGAGCCGATCGATTTCACTCGATTTGCATTGTTATTTAAAAGTTCCAGAGTCGGCGAGTTTTTTTTTTATTTCAATATAATAGGAGTTAGTAGCATGGAAAAGTTTAGATTTGCGCGGAGAATAGTTATGCACAAAACGATTCCGGTTATTTCTTTCAATGTCAGATTAATGATGCTTCAATAAGCACTGCATCATGCGCTATATTTATACTATTAGATTAATCAAGTAAAATGCTGCTCGCTGCGAAAGCAAGATTTTTCCGATCAGACTGCAGCGTGTTTTTAAAAAAACAAATTACTAAATTTATAAACATAAATAAATCTAAAAAACTGAGAACAGCCTAAATAGCTTCAATTTTATTTTCATTCCATCAGCGTGTAATCAATTAAACTTTTTACAGACGCTCGCGTATTTGCATCTTTATAAATGAAAAAAGTATCGGAAAATACCATAAATTATCGGCAGCAGCAGCAGCTTTTAGCCCATCAACGAGTTGTTGATTTACTTTTATACCTGAATATTCACGTGGCTTCTAGGAATAAACCGCGAGCCACCTGGCTCTGCCCAACCGGCGTAAAATCGACTAGCCAATAAACGAAATAAATCGATCGAAATCATCGGCGTTCGGCCGATTTGAATAAAATATATTTTATTCCCCCGCGGCGGCCGCGAGTCCGAATATAAACCGCCGAGAGACGAACGGGGCACCACATATAAACTCCGGATTTTTCAACTCCGATTCCGCGGCGGAATATCCTTTCCTCTCTCTCTCTCTCTCTCGCGGCCCATTTCAAGAGGCCCCCATAACATAACGGCTCGCTCGCTCTCCTCTCCCCCCCTCTCGGCGGTCGCGCGCGCGAGGCGAGATATCGGCGTCGATGAGCTCTGGGTGCCAGACACGCGGAAGCGAATCGCTCTCTCTCTCCCTCCCTCTCTCTCTCTCTCTCTCTCTCTCTCTCTCTCTCTGCGGAGGAGTGTATACCTTCCTCGTCCTGCCTCGTCGTCGTTTTCGCGCGCTCCCCGCTTTCGAGGAAACTATTAGACGGGCAGCTTTTTACTCCTCCGAGCGTAATTAATGCCGAGTTCGCAAAAATATTCCCGGACTGCGTGCATTAGTTACTTTAATGGCCCGAAGGAGCCTGCGTGTAATTAGAAACTCGTGCGCGCCGCTTCTTTTTTTTTTTCTCTCTCTCTCTCTTCTTTTTGTACCCGAGCGCGCGCGCGGGCCCCGGTTTTTCTCGCTTTCGCGCCGAGGCTCGAGAGCAGCAGCAGCGGCAGCAGCAGCCTCCGCTTCTCGTCGACGCTCTCCGCTCTCGATTTTCGCTTATCCCGCGCGGAGGTGATAACGACAGACGCTCTGGCTACTCCCTTGACTTTTGTGCCGGAGGGATTTATGACGGGCGGCAAGCGGGGCGATGAAAGAGGAGCTGCTCGCTTCGGCGTTAATTAACAGAGCAAGCTTGATTTAGTGCGCCGAGAGCGGAACTTTAAACGTTCCGTGTGCGTATTGCAAATTCTCGATCGAGCTGGCGGAAAATGTTGGTTAAATTTATTTAAACGCGGAGGATCATTGATTAAATATGTTAATGCTGCTTTTCTAATGCTCCGGCATAGTGGCTGATTAATTGAAGACATTGAAATACCACGTTATAAAGTAAACTGTAAATGTTCTGAAATTAAGATACTCGTACAAACGTTAGCCAGCTTAACTGACGACTGCTGATATCGAAAGCTACGTTGTTGTTGAAAACAACTTGAAAATATTACATTATCACTTTCCCCACGAAAAATGACGATCAATTTATGCGTAGGTTTAAATAAAAAATTAAGAAATAGATGAGTGTGTTATAGGAATAATAGAAAATTCTGTTAGTAACTACAAGAGCTGATAGGTGTTAACACGGTCCATTGTGTGGAAGTGTTACGCCGTTTGTACAGCCTATTATATAGCGGCGGCCTAAAAAGTCGATTAACGTCTGCAACTTAACGACTGCACTGCATATCGTCAAATCATTCTCGAAAATGATTATTAACGACTTTCAAATTTAGCCAGCCGCAACAAAAATGTCTGTCCGTCAAAAAGTTTCTAAATGTAGATCGAAAGTAAAATTAATAATGCGTCATTAATGAGATTTTTTAAAATTATTTAATTGGAATTTAAATAATTTGATTGAAAAGTAGGCGCTAATTTTCGCAGCATCCGAGTAATTGATATTAAAGTCGAAGAAGATACTTTATTCTGCTTAGTTTCAAATATCGTTATAAAATGTGTGTATTTAGAGTTGCGATGAATCACCGGTAGGAAAAAATTGAAAATCAGGTTGCTGACTCAACGGAATATATAGATTTTTTAAATTTAGAAAATACAAAGAAGGCGGTGGAAGCTCCTTAAGCGTAAGAGCGAGGAAAGGTATTTTTTTTTTTAGGTTAAAAACATATCTCGCAGCTAATTTATTTTTTACAGATGACTCATTTCGAAAGCCGAGGAACTAACGCCACTACTGAGCTACTTGCAAATTCACGCTAAATAATCATCTCGGAAAAATCATTGCGCGCCCATCCGCGCTGCAGCCGCGCGCGGGGCTATCAATTTCAAAATAATATCCCCGTAATTCCTTCATAAAACAATTTACACCCGTCGCCAACGGTGTCGGCGATCGCGAGATCGGCCCCGATGAAAATTACCGCGGCTTCGGTGCCGAGAAATCGGTGTGTCCCGGTATCGCGTTTACACAATCATCCGGGGATAAAATCCACGGGCGTAAAACGAAGTGGCTCCTAACGCGCCGAAGGAGGCCTTAATTTAACTGCGATAAATAGAGGCGGCCTTTTACTCGGGCTCGCGGAAAGCAAGCCAGCGCGGCGATCGCTTACTCGTCCGTGCACAGTTCCCGGAGAGAAATTTCGCCCACAAGCGCCGAGGAGATCGCGGAGATCGGATGGCACATAGGAAGTTGCGCGAAAGAGGTCCGCGGCGGTTTCGAAACGTCGCCGTTCTGCAGGTGCGTTTTACGCGCGATGTGTGCCCGCGATTTGCACTCGCCTGCGGTCGGAGCGGTAAGCTGCGGTGACGCCGTGTTTTACGAGGCCTTTTTTCTCTCGAGGGAGAGGGCATATCGCGCGGGTTTGCGAGCTGCACTTGAAAGAGGAGGTATAGTCTTGGCCGGCGGGTACTACTTTTTTTTGTTCGAGGGGGGAGAAAGGAAAAAAGTATACTGCCTTTTCGAAGTGGAAATTTATTTGAGGGAAACTGTTACGGCCTGTAATTCAGATAAAATTTTGCTCTTTTTGATCGACGCGCGAGGTGTCGGTATTGATCATTTAAATTGCTAATTTAAAAGTAGATCTGTCGTTTGCGGATTAACCGAAGCCAACAGCTAATCGAACACTTATGCACGAAAGTCATTCATTGAGTGATTAGATAAAAGCGAAATATTCGCAGATTATGCGGCTGCATTAGTGGCTTTAATTAATCGTTTCGTAGTTTATGATTGATCTAGTACGTGTTAAAATTTTAAATTTTAGTTTGGAAAATCTGAAAATGTACCCAGTTATCTATATAAGAGTAAAAATATTGCATTTGACCATCGGCAAAAAGAAATAAACTTTATCTGCTCTTATATGCTAATGAGAGAGTTTCTAAACTATGCGACCAACACTTGAAAATCAGCTGTGAACTTTAATTTTGTAAATACTGTGAATTCTAAGAGCTGTTATTTATTTTACACCGTATACAGGTGTCAGGATTTAAAAAATGCTTTGATGTAATTAGACGTTTGTAAATAAACGCTACAGTTCCTGTGTTGGAAGATCCTCCAATATTACTTTCAAATACTTTTAACTTTAAACATTAAATTTTCAATATTACAAGCAAGTTCACGGTAATTAATTGCAAGAATCCGTGAGTAATAAAATATATTAAAATCCAATCGTTAGAAAATTAATTTATCTCGAAACCCGCAATAGAAGCTGAATCATTAAAATAATTCTAAGAAACTAATGATGCAGCAATTAAAAACCCGAGTTTTTCTGCCGTCCAATATTAGGTCAGCATGTCTCATCGAAGACTTTGTTCTTTAAATCGCTCCTCTTCGAAAACTAATACCTATTACGAAGCCCTCCAAGGCCCTCTGTAATACCATTAAGACTTTATATCCAAAGTCTGTTTGCAATCAAATCCCGAAGAAAAAAAACAACAGCCAAGAACTCACCATCTCGCGTCTCAGGATGGCCAGCTGAGTGTCCAGCGTGGTGAGCTGCCTGCCTTGGGGCGAGGGCCTCGAGCCCTGGCTGGACAGCGACGTGGAGGAGGTGGGCGTTTTCGGCGCCCGCTGGGACTTGCTGGTCGACCTGGCCGGCGGCGGCGGCGCCGGCTCCACCACCAGACCCGCCCCGTTCAGGTTGAAGCCGCTCAGGCTGCGAGGCAGCGGCGGCAGGCCCTGCAGCGACGACATCGCTATCCTCTCTATGATGCTGCAAGCAGGAACGAGAGAGGCAAGGGGATTAGCGGGGCCCGGGTTTGCTTTTTCGTCTTGTTTTAGAAAACGCGCCGCTGATTGAGTTGAAGGGAAACTAAGCGCGCGGTAGAAAGTAAGGCCTTTGCGTTGACGTTTAAGAAACTTGAGCGAAACAATGTTTCCGTGTAAGAGAGTTTCTAAGTCGGGGATATAGGAATACGGAAAAGCGAAGTAGAAGGAAGAGTTAAGCTCGTTAGAGATCGGCTGCTCGAGTTCTATTCTTTGGGATTTTTTTCCCGATTAAGAGAACGTTTCGATAGTTTTCTTTTTCAAGGGTATTCCAATTAAAATTGCGGTATTAGTTTTATAAAAAAAAAACGCAAAACCTTTTTCTTCTTTGGCATTGTATAACGTGTTTTATGGCAAAACTATAAAGATGCCTATTCATCAAAGAAGATCAATAAAATTTATTGCTGCGAGATTAATTTAACAAAAAGAAAAAAAAACAGTCGTAATAACCAGTGCTCGAAACGAGATACAGCGTATCTAAAAATCTGTCAACGTCAAAAATTAAATATCTGCTCCAAATTATCTAGAGCCGCGATAAATCATTCTCTAAAATATATCAAGCCACAATCTTAACTCTTCATCTGAGAAAACCAGTTTGAAAAGCAATCAAACGCTTAGTGTTTGATTTTAAAACCGAATTTCCATGAAAAAGCGCTACCAGCCATCGTTTCCAATTCTTATCAGATCCTTATTACAATAGTTACCGCCCGAGCTAGTCCGCCGCTACTCGAATCTAAAAATACTCGGAAGCGGAACGGTAATTTTCTCGCTTGTTTTTCAGGATTGCAGTACTAAAAATATCGGGAATAAATCCCGCCCGACCGCCAAATGGTCACTTCCTCGAGAACCGCAAAAAAATCTCTCAAGACCCTACCTATTTATACCTCTCAAATCTTATATACAAAGCCAAACCACACGACTGTTACTTCTCTATGCACGTGCGGGCTTGCTCACTCTTAATCAAGTCAACCAGCTGAAGCACGACATGGTTGCGGCAAAAAAGTAATTAAAAAATTCTCTCGGACTTGTCTTAACCTTGCCGGATAATTAAGTTTCTGTTTCCTCTATTGTATATTAGTTTTCTTGTGATGTTACGAAGGCAGTGCTTTTTGCGAGGTTACGTAAAAATATTAAAAGTGGAAAACGTCGGGAAGTAAATGACATTAATCCGAGTTTTCTAATTAATGCGAGGCTATTAAGTAACAAGGCGACCTCGTTAACAATATTGTAAAAAAGCTCGCAATTGAATTTTAGCGCAATAATGGCGTCAACGTTAATATTGTTAAACTAAATGATCAATTTACCTAATTTATCGAATCCCAACCGTCTTTGCACTGGATCAATTTTCCACCGTTTGAAGCTAAGCAGCCTCTAACCACACAATAGCATTAGACAATACGGGCAATTATTAGCAATCAAAGCCGAACGGAGAACCGACGGAGCCGTGCTTTTTCAATAGCGCCAAATTAGCGGCTTTCTAAAATCTTTCGAAACCCGCGCGCGCGCGTTTTTTCCCCCGTAATTCACAGCTTAACGTGCACCTCGGCTCAAAGCGCTCTCAAAACCCCGCATTAATCGCGGCGCGGGCGCAAAAGAAAAAAAAAACAGAGCCGAGCCAGTTTTCCCGAGGCGGAGCGCGCTCGCGAGGCAGTTCCTGCGCGAACCCTTGACTCTTTATAAAGAGCCTGGCGCAAAAGAGGCGCAGAGAGAAAAAAGGCAAAAGCCCTCGCGCGCCGAGGCGACTTTTCCCACGAAACATAAACAAAGGAGTCTCCGGCGCTGTCATTTCCCCTCGGCGCACGTGCGCTCTACTCGCTTTTAATCGCTCTCCCGGGCGAAAGTCCCCCGCGACTCCTCCCCTCCCTACCTGGAAAAATCGAGGTCACCGAACTCCTCCAGCTGCTTGTCCGCCTCTCCCTCCTGCTCCTCCTCCTCCTCCTCCTCCTCCTCCTCCTCCTCTTCTTCTTCCTGCTGCTGCTGCTGCTGCGACTGCTGGGCCGAGTGCCCGTTGACGACCACCACCTCCTCGGCGGGCAGCGTGATCTTCGTCGAGGTGTACCTGACGCCCGCCTCCAGCCAGTCCTGCGTCTGGATGTTGTCGGACTCCTCGTGGCTGCTGCAGCTGCTGGTCACCCTGGCGCCCTCGACCTCGTCTATGACCACCACGGTCGCGCACTTTTCCGGCGACTTTCGGCTGGGGCTCAGGGGCGGACTGCCGCCGGACTCGGCTTGGACCTCCTTGAACGAGACGTTATGCGCCTTTTTCTTCTTCCGTTCGGCGCTGCCTTCCAGCTGTATCTCCTTGGTGGAGACCAGAACCGGGCCGTCGCATTGGTCCTTGTCGTGGTGGACGTTGTTGTTGTTGGCGGCGTCGTTGATGATCTCCTCTTTCCTCTTGAAATTCTCGTCGATTATCGGCGGCTCTTTCTCCCTCTGATGGTCCTTGCCGTTTACCGCTCTGGCGGCCAGGTTCTCCTTGCCGAGGTCCCTGGTCGGCGGCCTCTTCTCCTCCTTGTCCTTCTCGAGGGACGACCTACGCCTCTGCTCCACCTCGGGCTTATCCGGCGACTTGGGCTTGTTGGCCGAGTCGTAAACTATGGTCCTGCCCCCGCTGACGTTGCCGTTCTCCGGCAGCTTCTGCTCCTCCTGCCTCCAAGGCCTCTGGTTGGGAGGCGGCGGTGCCTGCCTGGTCGGGCAGGGCGGCCTGGGCGACTTTTTCAGAGCCTCGGCGACGACCTGCCTGCTGGGCCTGGGCGGGACCGGTGGCGGATGCGCCCGCTGAGACGCGGCCAGCTGCATTCTTTGTCCGATTCGATGATGCGACGCGAGTCGGCTTCCAGACGCTGCTCTGCGAATTATCCTCTGCTATTGTGGGGAACGGTGAAAGTCTCCGCTATCTGACGGGCATCGGTGAGACGGTATATCCAGATCATTTGATTCGATCGGTTGAGCAAGTCCTATCTCGCCGTTGGATTTGTATTTTATATCATTGCTTTTTCAAGGCGCGTTACGTCTTTGATCAAACAATGAATCGGCCGCCGCTTTATTGTCGGGGGGAGCCGGAGCTTCGAGTGAGAAACGTGGCGGAAAACTTTCCTCCGGTAAATGTGCAAGTTATCAAGATTAATCGTTCGTTAGATAATTTCAGTTATTTGCCCCGATGGTATAATGGCGCAACGAACTGATGGGCTTTGCAAAGATTTTCGTTTAACGAAATTGTAGAAACTGCTCGAGTTAATATACCGTAATTTCGATATTTACTTCTTTAACTTTCACTCGGTGTTCGATGGTTTTAATACAGCCTGTCATTAAAATCACAAGTTGAACTTATTTACTTCTCGGCGAAGTCTGGCGTTATAGATCACCTCTCCTCTTTCCGCCGAAACTTTCATCCGATCCCGCGAAGATAGGCGCTCCGCGTATTTTGATACAAACGTCAGTAAAAGGAAAGTAACAGTTCAAAATTCAATTACCGGCCTCGGCTCGCCGCGCGGATCATTTGTCAAAGCCGACTGTTTACGCGGCACAAAAGAAAGTTGACATCGGATTCTCCTTTCGTACCTCGCGGCGACCTTCTTTCTCCGGTCTAATTTAGATTTTTAGGATAAGCGACAAGCGAACTCGGATCGATCTCAGTCGAAAAGCAGAGCCGCGCGATTCGCCGTACGTGTCCGGCGAGTCTCAACGAGGCCTCCTCGTCTTTCGAGGTCGCTACCGAATTTCGCTATTCTCCCGTGGCTTCCACCCACTTTTTTTTCGACGCCGCAGACGAGAGTGAGAGAGAAATCGGCGAAATTTTCGGCGGGCTTTACGAGGCTATTATTCTCCGGCGGACGTATACGCGAATCGCGCAAAAGTGTACCACCGAGAGGGAAGAGAACGAGTTTGCGCGCGGTACCGAGAAATAGGATGCAAAATTTGCCGCAGTCGTAAAACGTCTTCGGGCGAGCGCCGCCTTTTTCGGCCGCGGCGAAAAAACCTGGCCGTTCAATTTTTCTGGCGCGCACACAGAAACACACACACAGAGCGCACGGAGTTCTTGCTCCGAGAAGCGTATACTGTACGAGCGATGATTCACTGCCGCGCGCGCGCGAATTCACTGATGCAGGAGGCCTTGTTCTCCTCGCGAGAGCCCACTCAGCTGTCCCGAGGCCGGTGCAGCGTGTTTTCCTCCCGATGATTTCGGTCGGCGACAGAAGCGCCTGGGCGGAACGGTTACGTAAAGCTCATCCTTGAGCGCTCCGGCTGCAGTCTTCGGAATTGAACGGGCGTGCAGGCCGTCCCCGGAGTGTCATTAAGCGCGCCGGCAATGACAATTTCTGAAACGCTCCTCTGCCAGAGTCACGTGAGAGCGGCGAATTCCACTCGGTGCTGCGGTCTGCGATTACGCCGCGCTCTTTTCTTTTCCCTCCTCCTCGGGGATTTTTATATATCCCGGCCGGCTCTCTTGCACTCGTTTTTCCACGGCTCTCTGCAATCGGTTCCGGCTGGCCTGTGTATATATATATATATATATGCACGCTTTGCTTATCGGTTGCGCAACGCTCCTGCCGCAGGAATGCGCGTCGAAGACTCTTGCACCGAGAGAGAGAGAGAGAGCGAGCTTTGGAGCCCGCGGCGGCACTGAGGAATCCTCTCCTCGTCCGAATATCCGAAGCGTTATCTCTACTGCTCCCCCCTCGGCGGGCGAAAATAGCCGGCGGCGGTGGTGGCGGCGGCGACGGCGGCGGTAGCAGAAGCGCGACTGCCGACGATGCTCGGGCAGTCCACGTGCGCGCGGCGCGCCGGCGTTGCTCGAGCGACGATGCTCCGGGAGCGGAGGGATAATTGCGCAGTGCGCATGTCGCTCCGGGAGAGTGAGAGAGTAGAGGCACGCTTATCAGCCGGAAATCAAGCTGGTAATTCGACGCCGCCGCCGGATTAGGCGCAAGCTCAAGGCTGTATCGCTACTCCGGTCGGGGTTCGCCCTTTCTCTCTCTGTTGCGTGCTGCGTCGCCCCTGTTTTTTTTTCTCTTTCCTGCTTCCTGCGCTCTCGTGACAACTGACGGAGCACACTCGGTTTGTAGGTGTGCGCAGACGGCGGGGCCGTGCGGCGGAACAGCGAGGAAGCACGCGATTTTCGCGCTTTCTACATTTTCTCAATGGGAAGCGGGGGCGGCGGCGGCTGCAGGTGCACACCGGGACGCAGACTGGCCGATTGAATTTTTTAAACTCGGCGAGCTCGCGCGGCCTGTCATCGGCTGCTGCTCTCTCACGGCTGTCTCATTTGTCGGCCGGCGCTGGTGACCGCAGCGGCGTCGTCGATCCACATTGGCTCCTCCGCGGGTATCGCTCCTGCATCCTCCTCCTCCTCCTCTGTCTCGGTAGGCTCGTAAAACCTCAAAGAGAAACTGCCTGGCGAACGAGTCGTTCCCGATTCGTTAAATTTCGAGTATTAGGCCGGGGAACTTTCCAGCGATCCCGTCAAAACAAACGGGGCTCTCTCTCCACTCGGTTTCGAGCACACCTCACATCTCGCTCCGGTAGCGAGGATGCCTCGATCGATCGCGCGGTTTTGACGCCCGCACCAGGTAGGAAGAACGGAGAGAGAAAGAGCGGCGGTTCTCCGGCGTTCCCTCTTTGTTCGCGTCTCCGGGCGTTCTCCGCTTCGTGTACGGTGGTAACGGCGGCAGGCGCAGCGCGATCAGCTCCTCGGCAGGAGAGGATATCGGTCGGTGCACTGGAACGCAGGCGGCTCTCCTTGGAGTCAGAATCGAAGCCAGCACAATGATCCGTTGCGGGGAGTCTGCGCTGGAGGCGACGGCGGCGGTGGCGGCAGTCTCACTCGGCGGAGCGAGCGACTCGGACTGAGGCTCTCCTCTCTCTCTCTCTCTGGCGGTGGCGGTGGCGGCGGCGGCGGCGGCGCGCGGATCCCGCATTAACATCCTTCGAGAGTAGAGGCAGGCTACGGGGGACCACGTGACGCCGCCGGTCGGACATCAGGTAGTAGTCTCTCTCCCTCTCTCGGGGAACGCGGGGCTTCGCTTTCGTGGGTGTAGCGCGAGATCGAGCGCTCGCTCGGCTCTCCCTGCGCCTGTGTGCGCGTACATGTATACACTCGCGAGAGAGTCGCTCGACGGGTTGAGAGAGACGGATAGAGCGGGAGAGGTGAGCGCAATGAGACGGAGAGCGATAGGAGGCCCGCGAGAGAGGCCCGAGTTCGCTTAGAGAGAGAGAGAGAGAGAGAGAGAGAGAGAGTAATGACTGTTTGAACTTGGCTCGATGCGTGAGCAAGAGCTGTAGCGATCCGGCTTTTTTGCTGTAAGGGAAGCGGCAAGCTTTCGGCGCTAAGGAAAATCGCGAGGCTAATTTCGAGAGATAAGATATATAGAGGGCTTTTTAGCGAGGAAAACATTGTTTACAAGCGGTGGATGCGGGCTCGTTAATGAATTACCAGGTCAAGGAGTACGACGAGTTGTCCAGTGATTTGATTTATGAACCAAAGCACAACTTGTTCTTGATATTTTTAAAAAGATTTGATTTCTGATACTTTGATTTTC
Source organism: Ormyrus pomaceus (assembly GCA_900474385.1). Taxonomy (NCBI): domain Eukaryota; kingdom Metazoa; phylum Arthropoda; class Insecta; order Hymenoptera; family Ormyridae; genus Ormyrus; species Ormyrus pomaceus. The sequence goes on from UCOM01000065.1 coordinate 24,886, forward strand.
AAATGTACAAAAAAAAGTGCATTAAAATATTGTTGTCCTGGTCGACGATTAGGCAAAATACAAAATATATAAGTGCGGCAGTAGAAATCTGCAGACTGAATTTCTTTAGCTATGCAGTTAGAAAACTGTAGTGCAATATCGAGAACCGTGGCGGTGCTTGCAAAACTGCTAATTCTTATTCCTTTCGAAATGCATACAGATTTTTTTAATTTCAGAGAAAAGCAATTCAGTCAACAAGATTAGATAAAATCTACAGCTAATCATACTTTGCGATAAAATTAATGCTATTATCTGCTGCAAAAATTAAGTTTTTCAATTAATAATAGCACTAATGAACGAGCGGCTTGAAAATTCCAGAACTCGGATTTTAAAAGAGCTTTGGAGCGCATTATACAAATAGGCAAATTCAGAAACAGAACAAGAGAAATAAAGGGTCAAAGGCCTGAGGAGAAACAGAGAGAAAGAGAATAATAGATCAAGAATAATGCATAAAGATGTTAGATAAAGAGAGAAATGAATATAAAGAGGGGTACATAAAGGACCAGGAAGAAAGGCGGAAGAGGAGAAATATGAAGGACTATGAACGAAGTAAATGGCCGCAAAGATGCATAAAAAATAGAGCCGGAAATAATGCTGTTTTGAAATTTGCATACGCACTAATAGATACCGGGGAAAATAAGTGGAAGTACAAACGCTTAATAAATAATACCGTTTTATTACAATAATGATAACTTGGCACTTCGTACAGATCCTTTCTTGATAATAACAGTCATTATGGAAAAACTTAAAAAAAGAAGATATCTTGTATATTCCTTTTGAGTGGATAATAATATAATATTGAGTGTTTTCAGTAAATGCCTTTAAAATTATGCAATTTAAACTTTATGTGCAAAGAAAATCAATACCTCAAGTATGATTTATACAAGAAATTAGAAACTTTCATCGGACGCAGGAATTAAAAGAAAAGTAGTTCAAGTATATGCGGCACAATAGTAAATTGTAATTACGCTCGATGTAAGTAGATACGCTCGTAAAGGTTAAACGTATTCTAATTACGTAAAAGAATTTGTCCCATTGTATTTTGAGAGAACTCGTGTATTATCGCTCGTCGGAAAAATACATAGGAAAGTCTGTAACCACTGATGGTTACAAATGAAGACAAGTGAGAACTTATTAGTTATTCATCAGTCATTTTCCCCTCTCATTAGTAGCAACTTTGTATTATGTATGGGGTTTTATGAATATATGAATCGGTAATCCAAATATCATCGAAAGTGAAGTGACGCCTCGAATAACGTTTCAAGTTTCTATTTTTCTAGCCCATTTTTGTACCTTCAGGATTTTATTATCCGCTGCTTTAAACATTCATTTATGCCACCACAATGCTGTTTAAATAATGCCCGGTGTAAAATCTAAATCCTTCCAGTAGTAACAGCCAACTTGAACGGACAAGCGCAATTACCAACATTTCTATTCTAATTTCTATTTAATACTCAATAATGAATAATTCATTGATTTTTCCCGATAAATATTTCATCATTTTTCACAGTATTATATTGTACCGATAAAAAAAAAACAGAATCTCAAACATCTTGAGCAATTGATATTTCATTTTCTAAAAGTAAAAGTTATCCCCCCGGAGCAGCCGGTGTCCGGAAATTTTCCGCGAAATAAAAAACAGCAAAATATAACTCTATCCTCCTAATTTTTACCTCGAAACGTATACGTACACTCTCTAAATTAGGAGCTCTCGCGAATCACCTCGCGAGTACGGCCAACGCCAGCAACACCCGACTTTCACTTCGAAAAGCGTTTACAACAAAGTGTAAAAGCCGCCGCGGAAAAAAAAGTCCCGTCCGCAACGATCGCACAGCAGAGCCCGTTTCGGGCCTTATACGAGGAAAGAGGGCCCTAATAGAGGCCCCCGTCCGACACCTACATTATCGCCATTCATCTCCGGAGCGAGGCTGCCGAGCTGCTCTCTTGCTGCTCTCGGTGCGCGTTCTCGCTCTCTGCTTGACCGCGTACATTAATACCGCTCGAGCAGTTTCGCGCTTTTGTCCGCCGTGCGCGCGGCGGCGGCGGCGGCGGCGGCGGCCGAAAAAAAAAGGCAGCCGTCACGTTTCGCTCGTTTTGCCTCTCGCGCGCTTGTACGTAGCTTCTTGTGCACGGTAATACACGCGTAGATTGTAATATGGCGGCGGCGGCCGCTCTTTTTTCACGGTTTCCAGGGCGACGGCTTTTCCTTTTTCCCGCGGAATAATAAATAATAATGATACCGCCGCTGCCTCGGATGGAGGGCAGGGCTCCGCGAGATGGCTTTATTAACCGCGGAAGGCGCGCGGCTTTTTTTTTTATCCCGATTGATTATTGTAATTAGGGGAAGGGTGTTGCTTAGTGCCGAGGTTTACGATTGTTGGCTCGTTAAGATTTAACTGGAGCGAGTGAATTTAGAGGTAAAAATCGATTTAATGCTCGCCGTACCGGGATAAATGGACAAACAGAATCGAATCTTTTTTACTTTGCTCTCCGCGTTTTCTCTCCGCGGAATTGCGCAGTTTACCGGACGAATTTGGAAAAGAGCGTTCGGTTCACTGAGAAAAAAGTTTTGTAAAAATTACCATACTGCCTAGTAAGGCCGCCACAGACTGTCAAAACCAAAAAATTACCGTACTTTATATAGGAAAATTTACCAAACAATATAGTAAAATTTCTTACATATATAGGAAATTTTACTGTAAATATAGGAAAATATACTAAACAGTATAGTAAAGTTTCTTATAAAGTATAGTAATTTTTTGGGTTTTGACAGTCTGTGGTTGCTTTACTAGACAGTATGGTAATTTTTACAAAATTATTTGTAATTTTTACTATATTTCTTCTCTCAGTGTTGTAATGAAACATATCAAGCCACCCGCATATCTGAGACTTTTGATATATGCAAAATTACTATGTAATACAAGACAGGCGCATACTTGTGAAGCGCAAAAAACGGGACTTTATAAATTACATCAGCGGGGGGCAAAAAAAAAGAATGTTACAGCTTCAATTAGAATAAATTATAATTATCCGTGAGAATATTCAATTCACACGGCCGCCCGGTGCACTTTCGTTTACGAGAGCACAACAGAAAGGAAGATAAATTGACGAAACGAGCAGCTCCTAAACCCCGCAAACTTTTGAAACAATGAAGGCAGCCCTGTTACATTAGTCCTGATCACTCTTCGGTATCACAACTCGGTTCGCGGACAAAGAGCCGCGGACGAAGGATTTCCTTTCGCGCGGAGCGCCGGATAGTACAATAATTAATTTGTTCGAAACTCGCGAAAGTTTATCGGCCTTATAAATCGGCGTCGCTCCTATATTCGATAATCGCGCGCGACGGCGGCGCTCTCCCGCGAGTCGGAGAAAGAGACGCGAGAGAGCCGATATAATTTATTCGAGAGTCGTGACTCTCTTTCGCCTCTTACGCGCCGCACCGAGGTAGATCTGTCTCTTTGTGTGTAAGCCCAAGTTGCGACAGCAGCCCCGGGACGAAACAATGAAAATAATACCTCGCGGAGCGTCATATAAATCGGCGAAAAAAAAAGGAAGGCGGCGCAGCGGCACAGCCCCGCTCTGCGGTCGCATTCACACGATCGAGATTTCCGTTTCGGAGCTCTGCGGCGAGTCTCGGCGAATTGGCCGCTGAAAGGTTATCTCCCCCTGAATTCGGCGCAGCCTCACAATGGGGAGATCGCGATATTGCAGCCTCTGTCAACGTCGCTCATGTATCGCGAAAACTTGACGCGCGCTTTGCGCAAGCGGCCCTTTTTTCCTCGAGAGTTGCTCAATTCGAAATTAGCGCCCGTTCGGGGGATAGCAGTATAGGAGAATTGTTTATTTGCGATCGCTGAATTTCATAGCACAAATTGTCGGGGAATTATTTACATATTTTAGAAAGGTGTATCGGCGTATGCATCTTTGGCGAGTCGAGAGTGTACGAAACGGCGGGATATGTATTTATAGGTCATTTGCTGCTCCTGGCTGGCTAAATTTTCCACTTGGAAGAAGCAGATCCTTCGCTGGCGATTGCCGCGCGTGTAACCGTGTTACGAGCGTCGTGACGTTAAAAAATCATCGGGCGCGTAGAAGCCGGGCTTTTACTTCTGAATTTTCCTCGATATTTATGTAAATGTCATTAGAGATAGGCAGCAAACTCGTTTTAAACGCACGTCCCCGGCGGGAAGAAATCGAAAAAATTGACCGTATCATCTAACGGAGATTGGAATGCAAGTCGAAAAGTTTTCGTCGATTTTCAAAGGAACGTGATTGAGATGCCACGCATACTCTAAATATTACATTTTATTTTATTTCACGAGGATTGAAAATCATTTTCTACGTTTAGATAAGATCTTCTTTTGGCTGAATGTTTGAATTAATGACACGCGTTGTAACGCACCGAACGAAAAATGATTAAACTTGGCGAGAACTTGTTTGTAAACCGTTATTATTTATAAATAAATACTGATAACAAATTAAAATAGAGCGCCAATCATTTAATTAAGAACAAATTTTAGAAATTAGCGTTATAGCCCCGTTGCGGCTTGGAAAGTTTATAAAAATTTGGATAACTGTTACTTTTTGTACGACAATTGAGGCTTTGATTTTAGCGAAACACTTTCAGTTTTGAAAGATAAAATTGCACTTTTAAAAAATGAGGAAGTGATAATTTTGAGATAATTACTGAAACTCACGTACAGATATTAATGTTGCGTTTTGCAGTGTTTACTAAATAATTTTCAAGCCTCTGAATTATTCAAAAGTATGATGTAAAAATTATGCAAGTCGTTAACTTGCCTTTCAAAGTCCTTAGATTTTGGCAATATTTTTTCGTTTATGCAGTCGAATGATTCTTCTAATTTATGCAAAGGGAAAGTTATTAATTACAAGTGTCTACGTTTCAACTTAAAAAAAATCGTGAATACATTTCACTCTTGAGAAGCTTTCGACCCAAACAAATAACAGAGTAGAAGGCGAATAATTATTGTGTTTTTCAAACATTCCAACTTGAGTTCGTGAATTCGAAATGAGCGCATAATTTTCCTAAGCAACGAGGCAAATTCCAAAATCGCTCGATTTTATTTTCAAGCCGCGTCCAAATACATTCAAATTCTGAAATCGAAAACTCGAAACAAACGGTACTCGAAATCGTATCGCCGAAACGTGCCCCTTTATCTCGGCGAAACCGCAATAACCAGCAAGCGAGCAAGCAAGCAACAATCTGGAAAACGCACACCGCGCTCTTATCCCGGCGCGCAAAAGCCTATTTATACCTGAATAAGCAGGCTCGCGTTCCTCGGGCTGTAATAGCATTCACGGTCAAAAGTCAAATCGCCAGCTCCGGCAGACACAAAGTATACTGGCTCGGGTCTCACTCCGCCGAGGAAAAGCGGTCCTCCCACTCCGTCGCGCGGCGGCGGTTGTGTCCCGCGCCGGTTGCGCAAGACATTATGGGCCGGCGGCGGCGGCGGCGGCGGCGGCGGCTGCATGAGCGCTCGGTGCATTTTAACGATTGCCGCACGCTGCACTCTCTAACTGCGCCGTTTTGCGCAGAGTTCACCGCCGAGCCGAGTGAACGTACTTACACATAACCCGCGCGCGGCTGCCTTCGAAATCCCGGGGATTTCAGACGCGCGCTCGGCGTCTCTTGCGTGCTCCTTTTTTCGAAAACGAGCCTCCCGCCTGTCGTTCCCGATGCTCCTGGCTGCGTTTCGGGGGAGAGTATTATATAATGCGGAGCGCGAGATTTGGGAATATGAGGGTTTTGTATGGAAATGAGATGAGAATTTGTAGTATTTTCAGAAGGTTGAGAAAGATGAGGTTGTTTTTCGGTGTAATGTTTTACAAGTCGTTAAACTCGAGCAGAAGTTATGACATGCACTTTGGCACCGGTTTATTCGCCATGAAATTTAACATTGAAATTAAATACTGGTTTTCCGAGCCAAATGCAGATTTACGTTTTATTTTTAAACGTGATTCTTTTCAAGTGTTCGTTGATGTATTTTCAAGAATGAATAACAGATACTGTTATAATATCAGAAGAAAAATATACTTTATTTTAATTGCTTTAAATCAATACGATTGTTAAGTTTATGGTAGATAAATGAAAATAAAAATAAGAATTTTTACAAGCGCACGTTAAAAAATATATATTGATTCACTTATTTTAAATTTCAAATGAATCATAAAAAGCGAATTAATTCCCTGATTTATATGCATACAGATATTTTTTCGCCCGCGATCTAAAAGGAAAATAAACTTTTATTTAAATCCCGCATTTTTACGACATTGAACAATATACAGTATGCATTATTTACGACACCTAAAAAGCCGCATATAAACGCGCTGCGTTTCAAACTTTTTGCGCGACCATTCATTTGAAAATTGTACAACTTTCTATGCCGTACCGATTATTGGAATACTAGAAAAATTGTAAACTCGACTATAATGCCGAGTGCTCGATAATGACAGAACGCCCGGCACCTCCTTAAAAACGTTGGACGCCAAAACATTTCTCTTTCCTTTCATATACATATATAATTGCGAAAAGTAGCCTCTTAAAATGCCTCCGCAAAAAAAAAAATAGAAAAAATTCATCATCGAGCGCAGCGAATTCCTAAGGCCCGACATTAGCCTCGGGTCTCTCGGTCGTAAAAAAAAAAAGTGTCAATTTGAAAGTAACGAAAGGTTTTCCGCGCGCGTCAACTCTCCTCACCGCGGCGCTCGGCCTTTCGAAAACACACATCCACATTATATTACAATACGGCCAGGCGCGCTTGGCGCTCTCGACGATGATTGAGCCGAGTACAGATTGCCTTTGACAATCGCGAATTATTATCGCGTGCCGTCATTGTTGCGCGCGGCAGACAATAAATTTCGAGAGAGCTTTCCTTTCGGGCCTTCCACCTTCTTTTCGACGGAGCGAATATACACATATACAGCGGATCGCGCGCGAAACCTTTCGCGTCCGTTCCTAATTATGAGATAATGGCTGGCAAGAGACAACGGGCCGTTGATTGCGCAAACTCGCAACCGAGGGACTTGTATTTTACGCTGCTCTCGAGGCTGAGGAGAGAGAAAGAGAATTTCGCGGTATTGAAATGTTGACTCGAGATGGAGATGTTTATTGACCGTAATGACGAACGGCTAATCGCCCAGCTTGAAATATGCGAGGGGTGTTTTATGCCGGGACGGAAAAAATTTATTGAAGAGCCGATGTTCGGCAACTCGAAATTGTTATTTACGAGCTACTAATGATTTGGAAACTCCGTTTGATGTGTGTACATCGTCAAATGGACTTTTATGGTCTAACAACATTTTTTTTATAACCCCTGGGCAAACAGTTTTCAAGAATTTTTTAAACGCAAATAGTTAACCTACTTTTTAGATCTAAGATAATTGGCTTTGTTAATAAATCTAGATTAATAAACAGATTTTTTTAGAATTTTAATATAATCAAATTAACATACAATACAATAATAATGTAAGCTAATAAAGCAGGTTTAGAAAAGCAAAATTAATTTTCTGCAATGTGTATCAACATTTTACAAAGTAATCGAAGCCTTACAAAAAACAGAATAAAAGAGAGATTAAAAATTCGCATTCCATCTCTTATTTAAAACTGATACGCGTACATATGATCTTACTTCAGAAGTAAAAGTTGACTAACACGTAATAAACAACAAACTCATTATTTAAAGAATTCCATACAGTTGAGTAATTTCGTTTTTATGCTCAATCGTTTGTAACTTGTTTTTATAAGTGGACACGCTTTTGTGCGTGCAATTTGTGTACGCATTGTTAAATACAATTCCCTGATGATTAGTCGAAAGTTATTGCCGGTACGTTTTAGAAGCAGATCTGCATTTCCACAAGGAAAAATACGAGCAAAATTAAGAAAGGCTTCGGAGGTAAAAAAAAATGGGAATGCTTTTCCAGTTCTGAATTCTCATTTTGGAATATAATTACCGCGGGGAGATCGAAAATTTAAATACAGCCTCTCCAGCAAACCAGTTTTTAAGCAAAATACAGGCCTTAGAAATTGTTTAGTATGACGCAACCCGTCTGCATAATTGCGCGGATAATTCGATTCGATCCCGCGGCTATGGTAACGTTTTTTTTTTATCACCCCTCCTCCACCCCCGATCCGCCAACCCCCTCCTATATAAACCATTAAATTCAATTTAAGCCGCTTTCCCCGCGCCTCCGAGCCACATAAATCCCTCGACTCGCGCGCAGGTGTGCGAGCGAAATTTCATACGGCAGGCTTTATTCTCCGAAGAGAGAACTATATTTATGGATCGCGTAAGGTGCAAAACGCGCGCGCGGTGACGAAATATCGAACTGTACGGCCGCCGACACGTGTCGCTCCGTGTGCTTCCGATAGTTCGAATGGGCATCGGCGCGGCGGGGCTCGCAAATAAAAGCTGGCCGAAACTTATGTAACCCCCGCGCATAGCTGCACTCTTACACTTTGCTTTATCCGATAACCATTAATAACCGGCATTTGAAAGTGGTCATACCTCTTTCGTGCAATTCAAATTATCTGTTACGGTGCACTCTCGGCAATAGGTCACATTACGCCGCGGCGCGGACAAAGAATAGAGCTCTGCGCGCGCGGCACGAAAGTCTGCGCGGCTGCATCGAGCGGAGGTTATGATCTCGATTCAACGAGCGCGAAATCGCTGTTTCCACTTTTGAGAAAGAGCATTGTTGTGTACAGCTTCGGGGCGATGTGCTTTTTGATAATCGCCGGTTGTACGTTCCTTCGAGAGCGAGTCTCGAGCGCGGGGAAAGAGAAAACGGGGAGCGCTTGCCAAAATAGTTTTTCGAGAGAGCGAGAGACTATTATCGCCAGGTGAAAATTGGGAGAGTTGTAAAATATATTTTTTTTTTGCGCGCTGCTTTTACATCAGCCGAAATAACACACCTTTTACTTTCATTTTCCTAGTAAAATAATTTCCTCTTAAAAGCAGACGTGTGTAAGGTGGATTGAGCCTTGAATTCCTTATAGTCGTTTTACCGAGAGTATTAGCTTTCAAAATACACAGAAACAACAAAAATTTTGACTATACATATTGTTGAACAGTATTATCCAGAAATCCATTTCTTACGCAGGCTACGTTTGAAAGCTGGCACATGTTCAAATAGATTTTAAGGACGCTTATTTTCTTCATTACATAAGAAAACACACTGGCTGCATTGAAATTTATACCAATAATATTTCAGCTCGATTGTCTATTCCATATTGCAGTTACATAATGAAGAATTTGACTAGTAAAGCACAATCTCATGGGATATTGACTACTTTGTGCAATTTTTCAAGGAGAATATAACGTATAGTACAAGGGAAAAATGGATTTTTCGAAGTAGGCAGTAAATCCATTCTAATTGGCTTTTCACGAATCAAATGGCTATATATCATACACCTACTACCGAATAAGGTGAAACACACACCACACCTATTGAATGTTTTGAATGGATTTATTTTCTCCTTGCGCGAGGGAAGCGTGAAATTTTCTGCAGTTTATAATCTTTTTCGCGTCGGAGGAGAAAAGTGCCGCGTTTTATAAAGGTAACAAAAGCATTTTTCGAAGGAACGTTTTATGGAATGGTTGAACGTAGGTGTAAAGATTATTGCGGCAGAGTAATAAATTATTTTTTAGAGATTTATTTCACATAAAACTAGATTTTAATAATTTCCGACAAACTATGATGGAATCATTGCTACTTTCTAATTTTACAGAAACCGTCTGAAATTTTCAATAAAAAATTTTCATAGAAATAATGTATAATAGCTTGACATTCTTTGAATTCAGATCATTCTTATTTGTACAAATTACAAGTTCATGTAAATAAATATAGGAAAAAAAGAAATAAAACAAAATAATTCTTCCATTAAATTCACAGCTTAAGTTTATTTACAGAACAATGTCAAATACTGGCTCGATATATGCACTTTATCAATAAAATACAAGTAACAAATTTAATTTCCCAAATATCTGTACAAGAGGAGGAAAAACTGGCAAAGGAAGATTCCACTTGGCCGGATGAAAGAGGCCATCTCCCAGAACTCCCCACCGAACTCACCCCCCGAGCGTTTAGCCACGTCCCGTCCTAACCTTGAAGCCGAACGCCACGCTCTTCGGCGACTTACCGCTGGCCTCTAGGGCAGAGTGCTGACACCTGGAGGCGGCCGGTTCCTGCTCCCCTCGGCTGCGGCCCCGAGCTACTCCTTGAACTTCCACTCCTGTCGGCACATCGGGCAGAGGAGGCTGGTCTGCTGGGAGTTCAGCCACTTCATGATGCAGTGGATGTGGAAGCAATGCGAGCACTGTCCCCAGACTGCGAACACACGGACGCGGAAAACGCCGGATATGATTCAGGATTCGCTACACTGCATGCTGCCTGCCTGCCTGCCTGCCTGCCTGCCTGGCTGCCGCTGCTGCTGCTGCCGGCACTGCTGCGGGCTTCTCTCAGGCGCGCGCACCGCGCAAGGGAGAGGCCAAAACAATCGCACACGCCGCAGATCGATAAACGCCGGAGCACCCCGCGTACACTATACTCTCGCGCCCCCGTTCCCAAGTCTTGGTCTTAGCCCACATTGCGCAGATGCGAGAGAGCGTCCATGTGCACCGGCAGCTGTCCGAATTTTCTCGCCGCGCTCCTCGGATGCCCTTTTCGACGCTTCGCTTTTTCGACGGTGAAGGTAAAGTTTTGTTACCCGGGAGTTTACGCGCAAGTTGCGAGGTAAAGAAACTGTTCGTCTTGATTGCTTCTTGAAATGTAGTTTCTTGCTCGAGTGCCTTTGGCCGCGGTGCTTTTCTCGGTTACTTATCGATATTATCTGACTTTTGTAATTGCCAAATAGTTAATTGATAAAAGAATTTTAAATAAAGAGTAATTTAACGCGGTTTTATCTGTTCGATCCACTATTTCCTATTCTAAACAAGGAAATACGGTTATTGTATTAAATTTATAGCAATCGCGTGCTTCCTTTTTTCGAGATTCAAAAAAATATGTAATAAAAATAATACAACTTTTGAAAGTATAATCTTGGGCAACACAGTAGGCTTAATTAACACCTTGTAAATTGGAAATCCTCTCTGCGGAAGCAGCGATAATTAAAGATATGTTTTACAATCTTATTTTTATTAAATTCACATTTCCTTTTTTTTTAAATTGCAAATGTTCATTAAAAAATTATCTTCTTAATTAAATTAATATCTAGGTAAATGTAAATTAAAATCCATTAACTTGCTAAAATTGAGCAACGACTCAAGCAATTCAAATAAAACAATAAAACTCCGCGCGAAATTTGTACGATTTTGCAAATTATATTACAGCCTTGCACAACGCCGCAATATTGTTTCCACGGTATTGTGAAAAAGTGCGCATTTAATTAACCGAGCAGAATAAAACCTCATCGCGTTCGACTCCCATTAAAATACCCGTCGATTTTCTCTCGGATTCGCTACTAATTAATAGATCTCGCGGCGCTTAACAAAATGGAAACCCCACGGAAAACACGCACAACTCGTTAACGGGCATTAATCACGGGAAAGTCAATCGCTCGTAATCGCGACTTTCTACCGCCGATACGAATAAAAAAAATACTCGGCGAATATCCTCCAGCGACGAATTAAAAAGTCCAACCGAAAGCTCCGTTGGTCAAACAAGCTCGAGAGACGAGCTCGAAAGGGTATATGAGCGTGTGTAGATAACGGAGCAAAGGTCAGTGTCATACCTAAGGGGCACTCGTCGCCGGGAATTCTGCAGTCCGGGCAGCTCGCGTCGAACGGCATGCGGCAAATGCCGCAGTTGTCGTCGTTCGCGATCCAGCGCCAGGTGGCGACGCCTCTCCAACCTGCGGTGCAGAAACGCAGAGCTTTTACTTTACCAACCAAGCTGATGGGGGATCTTTGTTTTTGTTGATACGATACTTGGATGTTTAAGTGCACTGATTACGAGGGTTGCGTTGAATTTGTTGCAGTAAAAGGAGATTTGAATGACGATGTATTTGCATTTGATTTTAATTTTATTATTTTTTTTATATAAAACTAATTCTATGGTTTTTATTCCTAAGTAATTTATTTAATTATTCAAAGATAAAACAGAAATTAAAACTAATTTATTAAAGCTTCTTGTAAGTAGTAGATTTAGAAACATTCATAAGTATAAAAGTGTTATACAGCAAATGCCAAAACATAACCAAAAAATTTCGACATCGTTTAAAATTAAAATCAATAGAAATATTAAATGTTATATAAATAAAAATTATTCAATAAACATTTTAAAATACAATTTTTTTTTAATAAAATACCAAAGTTATTAAAATAAATAAATAAATAAGCAATATTTACAGTATTTATACCAATTCAACTTACTGTTTATCGTAACTTTCATTTCTCCGTAGAATTCGTTTTTCACCAATAATTGGTCTATTTCGAAATCCTCTCCTGGAGATAAAATTGAGTCTTTACTGAAGTTAAACTACTAATTTCCCGGCAAAAACATACAGTATTTTATGCTTTCACCACAATAATACGCCATGTTGGAATCGTTTGCTGTGTTTTGCGCAGACTCCAAAAAATAGGTGTGCGCATTGGCGCGCTCGTGGCGCTGTTGCATTTAAAAACACTTTGTTTTAAAAATTCAAGAAATTCATATTTTATGTAAGCATGCTTTCTATTTTATATTAACTTATTTTCCTTTGAAAAAATGCCACCTAACATAATAGTACATTGAACACTTAATAAGATAAACTTTTTTTTTAAAACAATCATTATGTTTATACTCATGTGACAATTTTTTTAAGCCCATACATAAAATTGTTGATAGTAAAAACAGTTTCTTTAAAAGTACAGTTAAAATTACAGTTAAATTATTTAAAGCTTCATTTAAATTAATTAAACCACATGTAACAATATGGGATTATTTTCTTTACTAAAAACTACAGAAATTAATGAATTATAATTATAATCCAATGTGCATCTGACATGTGGAAAATCCATCACAAACGCGCAGAAACAACACAAATTTAATGAATTATTAATTAATAGAATTTATTCAGACCCTCGCATTCGCAATTATTGAAATTCACAAATAACGTATATACGTATTTTAATATTTTATTAATAAAGATCGTTTAACCGTCTGCATTTCAATTAGCAAATTTCACTGGAGCGTAACTTGAGAGTGGCATATGTTATTACGGTCGAACACACAGCATTTTAAAACGTAATACTCTAGCTGAATTTTATATGCAGACAAAGCCAATGTGTAAATACGATCATATATTAAACTTATATTACGAAGCACACCGAAAAAACTATAAATTCTACTTCAAGACTGACTTACAATAAGTAACAACTCTTAAATAATTATTGACATTTTTAAAATTTATGAGTTACGTAAATTTGAACGTGATATTGTCTATTAAAAATAATAAAAAAATCTTCATTACGATTTAATTAAAATGTCAAATAAAACAATAATCGAGTTCTGAATTATATTTACTTTTACGCTCTGAATATTATCCGCCTGAAAAATAAAAGTAAATCGCCAAAAAAAAAACCCAATCTAATATTACGCAATAATGGTCCACCTTTCTTATATGCATCGGCGAAAACAAATCCCGGGGTTTTTCCATCTCCGCGGTACAAAAGACTCCCCCTCGGAGAAGTGCCGCCCATGACATCATCCCCCATCTCCATTATCATAGCTGGGATTTCCCCGAAGAAACAACTCGACCGTTCTCGAAGGGCTGATTCCGCCCACTCGGCTCGTACATCCGGCCAGGCATTCGAATAAATACACGCGCGTCCTCCGGTCTCTTTTCTCTCTCTCTCTCTCTCTCTCTCTCTCTCTCTCTCGGCGCGCTCGCAGCAACATAAATCAATAATCCACTCTCTCGCAAATGCAAACAAACGAAAAAAGCGCGCCTGTCGCAGAGCGGCGGCGCTTCCTCCCACCTCCACCCCGAAAAAAAAAGGCGGCCTCTGCCCTATATGCGCACTCGCATTCTAGAAGTGTCGACGCAGAAAGAGAGCCAAACGTGCACTCGTTAAAAAGGGGCGAGAAAAGGACGAGGGAAGGGGGCGCTGAGCGAGTTGTTGCGCTCTCCGAAGGCTGCATGCAGCCCCGCGAAAATCCGCGTCGCTCCGTGAAAAACGAGCCTTGCAGCGTCGGAAGAGACCCTTTTACGCTCGGCGGATCGGATTGCATGCTCGACGAACTTGATTAGCTTGTTACTGATAGGGTTGAATTGGAAGGTACTTGAGCGGAGGATTATTGGGATACGGCATTCGAAGTCGAGGGTCACTTACAGAGTAGTAGCTTTTTAATTACCGCAGTTTTCAATATTAACTTGTTGAAAATTAAGAAATTAGTCAATGTATTACGTACTTATAGTTGTCGTTATGTAATGAGAAAAATTTGTAAAACATCTTGTCAATCCCAAAAACATATGGCACCTACTGTCCAATTGAAAGCAATTAATTTAAGATTTCGAAATATTTAGAGTTTTTCTCTTAAATATTTTTATTGATGTGTTATGCATTTTTAAAGTATTGTATTACGTATGAAAATGTTTTGAAATATTTGGTCTTTCTTTGTTGCGCACTATTTCATTCTACGAATAAACGCAGTTTAAATTTAAAACGTCTAAATTTAACTGCTATTAAGTATAATGAGGCAAATCCAGATCAAATTGTTGAACACGCTATTTGTGACGAAAATACGAACATTGAAAACTGCGCATATTTCTCAGAAGATTCCAAATAGTTCAATGAAAAAATCTGAACGAAAGCGCAAACAAGTGTAATACAGCTTATCGACAGAGTCCTTAAAATAAAGCGGCGGTAAACAAGGAAAGAATGAATGCCTTGCCTAAAGAAGGAAGCTCAATGAGAGCGGGCAAATACTCGATACGCCGGGGAACCAGTTTTTTTCCATTATTAAAAAAAGACCGTTCCGAAAGTTTCAGGGCAAACCACCTGGTCTCTCCCCCACCTCCGTCTCTCCCTTTTAACGCCGATAATGCGTCGTCTCATTGCAAATCCTATATATAAAATTACATATGCCAATACCTACTCACTCTCCTACCCCAGCAAGCAAGAAGGGGCATATCGCGAACGGAAAGCTAACGAACACAGACGTCCGGCGAACGTTCGGCAACAGTGGCAGCTGCGTAGTAGTGCGTAAATACACGTAAGGCGGGACGGACACGTGCTTGTAAAAAGTGCTTGGCGGGCGCGATCCTTGCCGCCGCCGTACGAAAGACAAAGACGGATAGAGCGCATACGCGGCGTAGTAAAAAAGAGAGCGGGATCGCGTAGCAGTAGTGGCGCGCCGCCAGCCGCCGAGAGAAGTGCTTTGCTACTGTGTAAGAGCAGAGAGTATTATACGTTCGCCGAGTGCGTATGTACCGCAGCATCGCGCGCGAGGACGACAGCAGCCCGGACAAAGGGAGACAGAAGCCCTAAACGGGGAACGTCCGAGAGCGGAAGATGCTCCGCACAGCCGCCGTCGAGGCAAGTAAGTCTGCCACATCCCGGTGCTGAGCGAGAGCTCGGCGTCGACAGACAGAGACGGAGAAATCGGATGAGAGAGAGAGAGATCGGCCTTCGGCAGCTGCCTCACGGCGGCCCGCGAAAATAAGAAGACGTGCCGCAAGCGAGAGAGACAGAGAAAGAGAGGCCAAGGTAACCTTTCGTCGCGGTTGCTCTCCGTACCTTCTTGCCGCCAGCCGCTTCTGAGGCGACGAAAATATGTGATTCTCCGTCTCTGTCTCGTCCGGAGTCTGGCCCGTTCACGCGCCCAAAAGCGCGCGTGGGACTTTTTCGAAAAGTCGAGAAGACCCACTAGCGAGACACCTTTGAGCCCTCTACCGCGCTTTTTTAGACCTGCTGCTCCTTATTTTTCTGTCACTCACCTTTTCCGGAAGAAAGCGCCTATGTTTATATAGACGTTCTCTAGTTTTTTGATTGTACATATGTTGTTATTTATAGACCGGCTGCTATTTTGTGAATGACAACAAATAGTCTTTAGATTTCTAGCATTAAGACTGTGTTAATTGACGTTTTGTTAAATTTTTTGTGAAATTTATTTTCTTTCTTTTTTGGTTATAAATGAAAATTTGTATTAGAATTTTTAAACATTCACGTAAAATTATCAGTTTTATGATAGGTACTCAATAAACACTGTTTTTTAGTTCCAGAAAACTGGCGGGTGTAAATTTGTCTCCATTTCTTTCACCTAAATCAACAACATGGTGGGATTTCTCGAAGAGGATAAGGAATTATTTCCTTTGCAAACCATCTCTTCCATTGTGCAGATCTTCCAGAATCAGCTGGAAAATAGTGCAGAGCCAGATTTGGCTCTACTTTCAATTATTGTCGGCAGCATAGAAAATTCCTTAACATGCAATCGAAACTTTGTAACAGAAGAGGCGATTGCATATGACGAACCAAAACTTCCACCAGTGGACTTTCAAACGGCTGAATCTCTATATACAAAGTTTACCAATATCATCAAAAGTTCAGTTGATTTGTCAGTCTACAACACAAAATATGCAACCAGAGAATTAGTGAAAAGGGTGTCGGATATTATATGGAACTCTTTATCGAGAAGTTATTATAAAGATCGTGCTCATCTACAGAGCTTGTACAGCTACTTGACATCCAATAAACTTGACTGCTTTGGTGTAGCCTTTGCTGTTGTAGCTGGGTGTCAAATTTTGGGTTTTAATGATGTGCACCTTGCAATGTCAGAAGATCATGCTTGGGTTGTTTTTGGCAAAAATGGCACAGAGACTGCTGAAGTAACGTGGCATGGTAAACTTCTTATTTAAAAACTGTTTAAGATAATCTATCCAATCTTCAAAATGAATAATAATAAGTTTTTTTTTATGAATTTAAATGTAAAATGCAGTGATAAAATAACTTTATTATAAAAGTGCAACTTAATGGTAATAAGTGACTTTAAATGTTTTTAGGGAAAGGAAATGAAGATAAACGAGGTCAACCTGTTGACTCCGGGGTAGCTTCAAGATCGTGGGTCTATGTAAATGGACATTCAGTTGTTTGCGATCGAGCAATGGAAGTGGCAACAATTGTTTCTGCTATAAATCCCAGTTTTAATGCAACATCTGATGCCGTGGAGGTTGCATTGTTGCAACAAGAATTGCTTTGGTTACTTTATGACCTAGGACATTTAACAAAGTATCCCATGGCTCTAGGAAACCTTGGAGAATTAGAAGAAGTGGCACCTACTCCAGGAAGGCCTCCAGCAATTAACCTCTTCCAAGTTCGTTTTTAAATTATTTAAACAATTATTATAAATTAATTTTCACTCATAATTTTTTTTTTCTATCATTAGGAAGCTGTACGATCAGCAAGAAAGTATTATGGTAATGCACATATTTATCCTTACACGTATCAGGGAGGATATCTTTATCGACATGGGCTGCATGCAAATGCGCTTGCTTCCTGGGCTGATGCTGCTGATGCTTTGAGGAAGTAAGTAACTTTTTAATAAACATATCTTGAAAAGTCAGAATCAGGATTAAAAAAACTTATTTGAATTGTTTTTAAGTAAAATTTATTGTAATAAGTATATAAGATTTAGTACTAAAATAAATATTATTTTAATAGATACGATTATTCTCGTGATGATGGAGAAATATACAAAGAATTACTTGAAATTGCCAATGAACTTATTCCACATACAGTACGAGCAGATGAACATTTACTACGGCAGCCGCGATGTTTTGGTTATTTACTAAGATTTTACGATGGTATTTGCCAATGGGAAGAAGGTGCCAATACGCCAGTTTTACACATTGGGTGGGCAAGACCACTTGTAAACACCATTTCCAAATTCGATGCAAGCATTCGTGCACAAGTTATGATTGATTGTTACGAAGAAGACAGTAAATTCCTAGAAGGAAGTTCTGACGAAACAATGAATAACAATAATAACAACAACAATTATTATAAAACAAAGGTTTTTTATTATTTTTACTATTGAACAAGAATTTTTTTAACTTTTCAAATGGACATTTTTTAAAAATCTTTTAAAAGTGTATCGTAATACTAATTGAATTATTTTATTAGGAGAGATGTAGTGCGACCCGCGACCTCATAAAAAGTCTCGAATCAAAAGTACCTGAAAATCCGGAACCTATGCATCCGGGAATCCAAGCTCTGGCTGCCGCTTGCGGTGAGAAAATCTTGAATAGGGATTATCTACTTCAAGGCGACGGCGAACCTTTTGTCGCACCTGCTGATACAATGTTGGATTTGCCACTATCTACATCTTCTGTTTGTGGCATTTCAACACCTTCTACATCACAAGACAGTTTGGACGATGGTATGAGCGAAATCGAGCTTGAGCTTGATTCAGATGAAAATGAGAGCCCAAGAATAACACTCTACAGTCAAAAAATGAAGGGCTTAAAAGACTTACTTCTCGCAGAAAAATTGAATACACATGCGGTATCTCTTCAACTAACAGCTCAAAGTCAAGTACAGATAGGTAAGAAAACAAGGGGGGGCGATCATAATGGAGAAGTCGTTGGGGCTGGACATAGGCCAAAAAGAACTCGAAGGGAATAATTATTAATGTAAATTAATGAGGTGATCGGTCTTTTAGACATCCTAAAATCGATGGCCAAAAACAGGGCATCGTAAGTTACTTTTACTTGTACTATCAAAAACTATCTTTTAAAATGAGATAAATTTTTTAAATTTATTTATAACATTTTATAAGTAAATTCTTATTTTAGAAATATAAATATAATAAAATGGACTTATTATATGGTTTGTAAAAATTTTATAATTTATTGTGTAAAACTATTTGCTTAATTAAGTCATGATC
This sequence comes from Ormyrus pomaceus, assembly GCA_900474385.1. NCBI lineage: Eukaryota > Metazoa > Arthropoda > Insecta > Hymenoptera > Ormyridae > Ormyrus > Ormyrus pomaceus. The sequence continues at coordinate 43,807 of UCOM01000065.1, forward strand.
TATACTTTCAAAGAGTGAAATGGTATAGAATTTATCTTATTTTAAAAATAAGTTTACATGTACAACCAAGCTTTTCCATTTGAGGGAATAGCATTACAAAAAATCTACAGTACGGCGATAATGAAAAGTGCAGAGGTTCTTTCATTCATTGTCATTTGAAAAAGTGAATGTCCAGAAAACGTGGAATAACCATGGGACAACAAAAATTTGTAGAAGAGTACAAAACAAAACAAAAAATTTATTTTATATTGTAGTCAACCGCTGTGGGCATTCGTGCTTATTGTCTTTTTTTTAATCGCTTCCAAAATATTGTGGAGGAAAGGTTTCAGTAAAATGTTTAAAAATGTAAAGATTTATTAAAAATTGAGTACGTTTACCTAACTGCTAGGTATCGTTTTATTAGTGATTTTAATTAAATTGCTGTGCATTTTTAAAAGTTTAAATTTTATATAAACTTTAAGTATTTTTGAAAAAATGTAAGTTTATACTTCCTTTTACAAAGAGGATTCATGCTAAAAGAAATACGTTTTACTCGGATCTTCACTCAGCATTGACTTGACTGAGACTGGCGTGTTCGCACGATTATTTATTTCGCGTTAAGCGTAAATAAATATTTTTTATTACATATTGTATATCTTGTGTCTATTGTCTTGTTGCACTTTTGCTTATTTATTGAGAAGAGTTTTTTTTGTCTTAACTCTTTAAACGTGTATATGTCTTGCACTATCAATTTAAAAGTTGCCGTTAATGTTTTTTACAATATTATAAAAGTAGTTGAAAATTTTTTATTAGAAAGACGCTTTTATCAACTAGTTATTGAACCATAACATTCCACTCCTGTTTATCAGGTGGTGCAAAACTAATTAAGATTTATTCCTAAAAATTACTTTTAAGCATATAATTGTCGCATATTTTTATAATTATTTATTTCTTTATTAATTTTAAGAGCGCAAAATCAGTATAAGTTTTATGAAATTGAGTTTTCAAATTATTATTTATGTCTATAATGAATCGCAAATTCATCTTAATCGAAGGGCTCTAAATTTCTGCACCACATTTGTTTTAAATTAGATGTTCATCTTTTCTAGACACTCCGTCAATTCTTCATCTTTAAAACAATGTAGGAATTATTTAGTTTAATTTGTTTTTTAAACATATTTATTTATTTTTTATAAACTAAATTACGGCATATAAACCAGAGAAAATCTACTCAATACTCATAATTCACAAAAAAAATCTTTTTTTAATATTTGCATGATATTGAAAACACTGAACATCTATTTTTAAAACTGTTTTGAATATTAAACTTAATAATAAATTATTCTGTTAATGATCTAATATTTGATAATTAATGGGCTTAATCTCACAATATATAATTCGCTCTTCTCAATTATGTACACGTTTTATAAATAATTCGCTTATGATTGATCGCTTCGAATGATTCACGCCTTTTTCTATTTTCAAAGCTTGCCACAGTTTTCGAATTCGTGTAGTTTCGCATCGTTTGGTGTGAAAATTTTATTTTTTCTGACTCCTCAGTACCTTGAACAATCAAGACGAATACGTAAATATACCTCGACGATAATACACGTCGTGGCCAATAATTTGAATTTGAAGGAAACTTCTTCAATTTTTAATGGATTGTTAAAATAGAATAGGATTGTTGAGGGTAAATATGAAAATGATTTTAATAATAAAGTTAAACAAGAATCATCTGGAGTTTTGCAATATTGACATTCAAAAGAATAAATAAATTTTTGATTTGTAACACTAAGTAAAATATTATTAAAAATATTCATCAACTACAAAATAATCAAGTGAATTAAATTAAAAAATATAATAAATTAAAAGGTCAATATTGCAAATGAAACTTTGGGAAAATAAGATCCAAGTGTATCATCGACGATCACGTAAAAAAGGGCGCTATCGTACTGTGATGCTGAATATACTATATATTATACTTGATATAATAAACTATTGATAATTGTAGTGATATTAAATTGATATGCGACGCGACATGATGAAAGTCGTAGTTTAAAATAATTAATGTAAATATTTGAAAAGGGAACTAAGTATATTTCAATTTTAAAATAAAACATAATGCAAACCTTTTGAATTTGGGGATTAATAAAATTAAAGTATGATTCCAATAGTCCTAAATATTCTACCTTTTCAAATATTTTGTCGCAAAAATTATAAGAATTTTCTTCATGCCGCGCCGAAGCCATAAAAAATACTATTGTATTTATGAAGGACATTGACCGTCAGGAATGAATGCATTGGAAGAGCGAAAAATGAAAACTTTAATTTTCTTTTAAACTTGTTCTGCATTTATTAAAGATGCAAGGAAAAGGAAATATATGCGAAAAAGAAAAATTGTGATGAATCGTAACTATTAATTGAATATTTTTCAGTGGCCTTCTTGCTCGTTATTATTTAGATTTTGGTGGATTAGAAGTTATTATATTAAATTAGTAGAACTTAATGAACTTAGCCTAACTAATTAGAATAAATGAAACTACGATAGCGTTTAACATATAATATTATAATAGAAAATAAGTATTTTACGGGCCTTAAAAATATGCAGAAAATTTTCTTTCGTTACATAATAAAATATTAAATAACGCGTTGTGCTATAAATAAATGAAAAGAAATTTGAAATACAATTTAATTTCACTTATAAACAGATTTAAATTAAAAATTTACTTTAAGAAAAATTGTATAATATAAAAATGAAAGAATTAATATATGAATTTTTAACAAACTTTTAATAGTAGTCGTCAAATAGTTACACGCAGTGCGTGATGTAGTCTTTCAATATTTTGAGAAATATGAAATAATATGTAGTTGTACATAGTTATTTTTTATCAATTACTGAATTATAATTTCCTTAATATAATTTACATATTAAAGGTTAAAAAATTTAGGATCAGTAAACGATCAGGAATTGACCACTTGAAAAATTGCCAACATTGCTTTATAATTTTCTTAATGTCTTAAATTACTCTTGGATCTCAAACTTATACACCTCGCACAAAATTTTCAAATTAAAAATGTGGCATTACTTTCCTAAAAATCAATTTGTCGTTTTAAGCAAAAATATGCTTTTTTTATTCCTTATTGTAAATATGAAAAAAATAAATTGTAAATGTATGAGAAGTTAGTTCGCAAAGCCAGTATAAATACAAGCGAAAAAGAAAATTTGAAGTTTTCATGTTAAACATTATTGAACGTATTCCACGTGTCTTTGCCGTGTACTAAGAACCGCGCGTGCCCGATTGATTAATGATGTTGTGATTTTGCGATCGTTGCCTCTATAAGGAGAATTTTTTCTTCTCCATTGTCTTGCCATAGCTTTTGTCATGAACGAAAAAATAGTTTTAAGTTCTAAAAACGAAGCAGCAAAATTTTCAGATTATACGACGCTATTCTGAGTAATTTCAATTTTTTGGCAAAATTTCTGTCCAAAATATTTTAGTTTTATTTTTAACCATTACGCGTAATTTTTTATGTTAAAAAACTCGCGCTTCACCCTTTGTATAATGAAATAGCAGGTTACTGGATTACCTAGCGATAATATAAATAATTAAAAACTAAAACTATTTTCTAAGAATTGTATGTAAAAATATTATATTTGATTTAAAAAGTAAATAATTAATTAGTTACTAAAAATATTTATTACTGTAAAAACAAAATTCTGATAGTTCAAAATTAGTAGTAAACAGATAAAATTTAATATATTGAAAGTTTGTTTTTTAGTGTTTAGCTGATTATTTTAATTTTAATTATTAAATTGATGTCAAATTTTAGCGATGGCTTTTACTTTTTAATTAAAAAAAATAATTTAAAAAGAATACTAATATCAAAATTATCCCTTTTTATAACAGAGGAATGTATAGATATATATATTTTTACAATGTATTCGATTGAAAAAGCATAATAATATATTAACCACTTTTTTTAGATATACGTTTCTAAATTTTTTGCAGCGTCGTATTTTGCGTCGCATTTAGAACAGGGGCTTTAGTGTAGCAAATAGGATGAAAGCGATTGTCGTAGAAAAATCAGTATTTTTGTATTGTCGTTCTCGTTTGTGTAAAAAATCTAGCAGCCGTCGCATAGATCTTAACTTTGATTCTCGATCGGAGAGAACAGATTAAATGGTCAAAGAAAATATAATTAAGATTAGAAAAACCAAGTGAAATGAGAAATATTAGTGTTTGTTTTTAAAACAGATTTGTACATTATTTATTTTATAATTATGACCTTAGAATTTGTTTACAAAAGCATTTGCATAAATATAATTTTATTTGACAATAATTGGTCAATGAAAATTTTTTGTACAAAAAACTAATCGTTCCTATTAATGATATTAAGAAATTTTTAATTCCACTTGGTTTTGCAAGTTTGGGCATCGTGGTAAGAATTACTGTACCATAAAATTTGTATAGAAGCATTAAAAAGTAATACATTCGCCATAATTAATCTTTATCTATTTCTTGCTCGCATTGTTGTTCTGAATTTCTTTTTATTCGCTTAATAACATAAATTTAAAAAAGGGTCCTTAAAATATTAACGTTAATGAAAAAAGAAAGAAATATGGTGTTATTAAATGCTGTCTTTACTCAAGCAATTAATCATAATTTTCTCAAATATGAATGTTTAACCCGGTGTACTTTTTCACTGAAATAGTTAACAAATTATTGTTCAACTTTATATGTATCTGATAAAAACATACTGCATCATAAAACATCATAATGAATTTGTGCCATCTGTATTTATGTCTACAACCACGCAAGAAATAAGCAATTCCTTATAATGTGTAAAGCTTCATAAATCTAGGATTGACAAATTAAATTGCTACTAAAGGTTTCTGCGTTGTTCTTGGAGCACAAAGTTTATCTGGTTAGGACATAGCAAATACAGTATGGAACAATTCATAATAAGTACCGTTAAATGTATACATAAGAAGCTCGAAGACTAGAAAAAGGGTTTTCATGAAACGTTACACATTTAACGAAATGTAATTTACATCAGCCAATCGTAATTACATTATTTTATGAAAATTGTGCTTTGCCTTTGTCTTTAGAAATACCTGTTCAAAGTAAATGAATGCATACTAAATTAAATGAACGCAAAGTTTTGATTTATAAATCCAGTAGTTTTCGAGCTCCTAAGAAACTTACTTTACTCGTTTAATCAACGGTAAAATAAAATAAACAATCTACTTCCGCGGGGCATGTTAAAGTAGATACGTAAGAAGCTATTAGAGCCTCAAGTCATAAGTAAATAATTCACGCATAACTAACTGATGAATAAAGATAAATATAAATTTACTTTATCTTGAAATGTAAGTACGTTTGCATGTACTTAAGCAAAAACAAATTGAATTTTATGTTATATGAAAATAGAGAACATAAAAGACCTAATAAAATCTTTAATTGTGTTAGTGACCAAATTTTTATTTAAAAAATGACCAAAATTATAAGATTATACTATTAATGTAAGTCATTTTGTAGATATGTAGAAACCAAAATTAAATTAATCATTTTTTATGGTTAAATGAAAGTTCAGTCACTATTTATTTGAAATTAAATATTGTCAATCAAAACCTTCAAAAGCCACTTTGTTTCCGTCCCTTTATGTATTTTAACGAGTTATAAATTGTCTAACTTTACAGTTGAACTCTTTTTTAAAGCATCTTAACATTGAGCAATAAAAATGAGTTCATTTGAATCGTCTAATTCAAAGTAATAATATTGAATAACAGTGAAAATATAGCAAATAACTTTGGAGCAAGGTACCAACTTACTCAGATCCTGTATTTGTACGTTTGTTGAACACTTGAAAGAGAAAGGAAGAATGAGAATTATGAAGTGAGAAAGAGAGCATAAGGGACCGAGAGATTTTCAGAGATATTTAAAGAAATATATATACATATATAAATATAAACAAATACCCGAAGTTGCTTCCCTGTACAACATAAGGAGCCATGAATTTTACTAAAATTCTTGAGCATATTTCCGTTTTTAGGAAGATGCTGAAAATATGTTTTAAAGGGCTCGAATAAAATGTAAACGCAGATATATTGTTGACTGATAAGAGCAGTGATTTGTAAAGGCATGATGAAAATGTCTTGTTTTTTTGTGAATTATAATAAACTATTTTATTCTAAAATTTAATATTTTTCTTTTTTACCCTGTATTTAAATACTTTCTTTAAATACTACTCTTTTAGGAAATCCTTACTTACACATCATCTTTATTTTTTATTTAACGATAATTTAATAAAGTTATAATAGTTTAAAGTTATAAAAAATAATTAACCTGTTTAAACAAATATGTTTCAAAATGAATTAAAACTAATTTTTTTTATTTAATAACAAATTAAAAATCTTAAAATTAAAATATTGTTTAGTCAATAGAAATAATAAAAGAGGCAAGGCGAGTCGGTAATATGAAAATTCAAGTTTTATTAATAAACGCGTGTGTTTATCTGGAACATCAAGAGACGGTCACGTTCTCTCAAACTGGTATACAGGTATCTGCTTTCAAGGTCACGACTGGATATTTTTTTTCTTTTCTTTCTCTCTTTTTACGACAATAAGTCTCGCACATCGAGCTCAAGAAGACCAAGGAATTTTTCACTAGAATGGAGTCAAAAACTTTGATCATCTTGCTCGCAGTTTCAGTCGATCGCTCTCTCAGTTTTCAAAACCATTTGCAATCTTAAAGTACAAAATTATGCGTGAAGGGCTTATTAGCGTAAAGAAAAGGTAAACTTTTATATGGCGTAATAGAATTATTTTTATAAATTCTCCGTAAATAAAAAATTCAAAAATTTGTGTATTTATAACTTTTCTTTATTGCAGAGTTGTACAATTTCTTTTTTCGCTATGACGCACTTAATAATATAAAACGTGTAATAAATTACAGAACGGTTACATCTTATATAAAGTAATAATGCTTAAACAGTACAGGTAATATTTGGTCATTTTTGCTTTCTATATAATTATATATAATATATATTTATGCATAATCAATTATAGCTAACAATTCGTTTTTGTCTCATTTCGTTACAATAACGCACTTTCTTTTTTTTTGCGTAGAAGAAAATCATCTGGTGTTCTTACTTACGATGGTAACACTCTTATTTAAAATTGGAACTGCTTTTTTCATCATATTTTACAGTGCACAACTACGCATACGATGATCCGACGGAAATTGACATTAATACTGCATTTACAAAAGAAAATACAAAACAAGAGTTTACTTACGACGATATGAAAACATAAAGATGAGTTTCGCAAGAAAACGAGATACAAAAATAAGATAAGAAAACAACAATGGAAGAGTTAATTCCAAGTAATTACAAATCTACTTACAACGATAATTCCAGGTAAGTAAACGAAAAAATACATAAGCCTACATTCGTACAACATGCATAAGGCCAAGAATAATTAAAAACATTTCAATTTCTTTAAGTCAAATGAAAAAAAATTGATTCTATTTCTTCAAGAAGGTATAAAAGTGAAAAGTAAAACCGCAGCTTTTCGAAGAATCTTAATGATAATAGATCATGAACCATTCGGTGAAGCGTTTTATGTGTTGCGTCGCCGCGTGGTTCTCGTCCTGCAATCGGCGATTCTCATCGCGCAGCCGGCGAACTTCGTCCTCCAATGAGAGTCTCCGGCGCGTTTCGCGCGCTACGCGCATCTCGAGGCTCGACAGGTGACTCTGCAAGTCTGTGGATGAAGTCCTGCAAAAGAAGCTCCTTCTTAATTTTGTTTCTACTAATAAAGTGTTTCATAATATAAGCTGCTTTATGTAAAAATATGAGTTACTTACGGAATCGTGTTTAGTCCTTCTACGAGTCTATCTTCGGACCACTCTTGATTGTGTTTTGGTGTTCTGTTATTTGTGTCATCTTGGTGATTTGAAGTCCAGGTCTCAGCGTCTACGTCGGATGAATTTTTTAAATCTTTAATTGCCAAGCTACTTGGAGACTTGGTTATTTGTTGAGGTGTTTTTGTTACACGAGGAGATAATCTGAAAAGTTTTTAAAAATTAATAAAACCAAAATAATAGGTGCAAGAAAACATAAAAGGAATTCGAATTTCGTGTTAAATGTTAATAATTACTTATAATAATAACGGTGATATTAAGTTTTGTTTAAATGTTTATTATATGAATTGTGAATCGTAATTTTTAAAACACAAATAAATAAATAAAATTTTCAAAAATCAAAATTATTTTCAGATACAAAAGGATGCCATAGTAAGGAACAGAGGTAAAAAGGATCAGGGTGTATTTGCGTTTAATAGGATTCTGTTGATTTCCAAGAGATCAATAAAATGCATATTTATTGTTAATATTACCGTACATATAAGTAAACTTTATTTAAAAATACAAGAATTATACAATTAAATTTATAAGTATCTTGAACATAATGAATTTTAATAAAAATAGTTTTTGAAAGATTTAATGACGCCATCTGGTAGAAAAATTCTCAATTTTTAAACTTTACTGTACTGATTTTAGCTCATAAAATCAATGTTTTACAAACATATTTTATAAAAATTAAAACTTTTCAATTTCAAAATCATAACATTTTTAGAAATATTTTTAAGCCTTTAAGAAAATCAACTTTATTATTGAATAATATCGTTTAGTTAAAGGATTAAAAATACATGAAAAGATGAAATATACACTTAAAATTTATCGTACACTTGTACTGTGTGTTGTAATGTTAAAGTAAGTATCTTTTATTTATAACTTATACTAACATATTTAAGTCACAGATTTTGTTATAATTTTGGGTTTAGTTTTTTAATATAAAAACATGAAGGAAACCATGTATTATCAATTCAGCCTAGGGCTTGATTTTTCAAAAGTTATGCGCTCTTTTAGCTCAAATTTAAGAAAAATCTAGATTTGTTTAATCATTTATAATAGTAAAACAATTAATTAGAGTATTCTACTATTAGAGTATTCTAATTAAAGGCATTTAAAAGATAAAATAAAATTTTATCGGTTGAAAAAAACATCCAAAAAATTTATCAGCGCATTTGTAGCTTGTGTTTGCTGTATTTTGTTGACAAATTTCTTTTCTGATTTTGTGTAGATTGCAACGATGATTGAATATCAATTATTTTAAAATTTTTTAGCATAACTTTTGACAAATCGAGCATTAGAGTGAATGAATTTTATGATATTAGAAAACATATTCTAAAGTTGGAACAAAATCTGTAACCTAAATGTGTAAGCCTTTCCTTGTAAGTTAACTCTTAATAACTTTTTTTCTTTATCACAATGTACGAATATAGAGAGGAATCAAATAAAAATGCAAAAGTAAGTACTAATTTAATTATGGTTAGGCGTAAGTTTTCTGCCCTCTGACTGAACATCTTAATCGCGGGAACATTTTTACCTAATAAAAATGTTGTGGCATAAATTAACTCTTAAAATCTTTAGATTATTTTTTAAATCGCATTATTATTACGTCGCATCGAAAAAAATTCATCAAAGTTATTTCATAAATAATTATCAAGAAATAAATCTTGAAATTTTTATTAATACGTAATGCAAGTATATAATTCTTTTTCTTAGGGTATTATTGTAACTGAAGTGAAAAAGTTAAAAATATTTAAATATTAATACATTTTAAGTTATCGTAAAAAAAACGTGCATTGGATATTAAAAATTTTTATTACAATTTGAATCCTCCCATCTCCTTCAGTTCTTTATATTAGTAATTATTTCAGCTGTATAACCAACTTGATCAATACAATATACTTCAAGAAATTATCATTTGCGTCAAGTTAATTAAAACCAATTATTATTTATTTCTCATAAATTATTTACCTTTCTTCTTTTGTCAATTTGTTTTCACTAGGCGCTGGACTCGATGCCGTACTGGCATTTGAAATAACAGTTGCCGGTCTCGCCATTGTCAAAATAACTTCAGAACCAGAATTTCCATTTTCCTGAGAGCCGTTCGGTAATACGCTTAAAGTTGACGTACTGTTACCGCAAAGATTTTCGCGTGATCTACATCTGTTCTGAATCTCTAGTAAATTATTATTAACTTTATTTGTGTTTTGATTATTTTTCGAATTGTGATTATTTACTGGATGTCCATCGTCCACGATATAATCAGGATTAATAAGTTTCATGAGATCTTCTTGTAAAGTACTGGATGTTAAATTTGCAGAATTCCTATGCGAATTCCTAGCACCAGATTTTGGACGAGGACTTTCATTGCGAGATCCAGTACTCGAAGGAGTTAAATTACCAGCACGATGTTTATTTGCTCTTCTAAGCCTGTAATTGAATTGAAATCTAATAAATAATTATTTCATAAAAATTTTATCACATTAAACAAACACTAAAATTAAATTATAACCATGCAATCGTGTAAATTTGTTTCATGCAATAATGCATTTTCTTAACATTGCATTCATGTTTTCACTACGTCCAATTAGTTATTAATTAACAGAGATTTATATTTTTTCTTTATTCTTGGTTTTGCGAATTTCACTGAGGATTTAAACAAGTAACTGCATATCATTTTTATTTTTTATTTTAGAATCAATCAATTAAATAAAACATTGCAAAAACTTAAATTATCATATTGGCACACGGAACATAGCGTTGTTTACCTTATACCAATAAAGTACAGGCTTATGCGTACCTAGGCGAAATACTTCCCGATCCGTTGGATAACTCATCCTCGCTCGGTAAAGTGGAAATGTCGGTAGCATTGCCATCAGGAATTCTGACCTCAGGCGGTAAACTCGAAGTGAAGTCCTTTGGTCTGTACTCAATACTAACTTTATGTGGCACCGGTCTTTCGGACATTGTCGTTTTAAGGCACGTTACTTTTTCTCCAACTTTGAAATCCTGGGGTTGGTGCACATCGTGCTCGTCTTTGCGATCACTATTTAAATCTAATTGCTGCAGCATTTCTGCTTCGTATTTACTTCGTCTTCTGTCGTATATTTCTTCGTTATTGACTTTGTCATCGTAAATTTCATACGATTTCGAACTCCGATCAGGTTTACTCTCGTGATGAGAAGTTGACTGTTCGTGTTCATTATAACGTACTAGATTATTGTTGCTCCCGGATTTTGGAAGACTGTAAGACGCATTCTGTACAAGTGGAAGTGAATTTGACACTGAAAGTTTTTGATGGCCTAGAAAAATAAGTAATTTCATGAATTAAATAAATTAAAAATATTCGGAATTTAAAAAAAAAATTTTTTCTACTACCTTCATTTTTGTATAATTCTCGTTGAGAAGCATAGATATTTTCTTGCTTTGTTTCATATTTTTCTTTTTGTAATTTCACATAGCTTGTCGTTATGTGTTCCTGATTGCGGTGTACATTTTCAAGCCTCTGATAATTATCGTGTCTAATGCTTTCTTGAATTGCTCTAGGTGAAACATAATTACTTTCTTTAAGATCGTGATTGTGTAGATGGTTGTGATGTCTTAAGTTGTCGTAATTTTTTGCTGTAGCGTAATGAGACTCCTTTTCTTTTTTTGGAGTGCAAGAACTAGCCTTATTCGGTGTAGATTGATAATTTTGCCTGGCAGGTAAAGGTGGCGGCGTTCCATCTTTTCGCGTTGAATCTGGATCTTGCGATTCCAAAAGTTCGTACCTACAAAATATCAACTTGAATAGAATACGTCATGTCAACAGTGAAATGTTTCAAATACATGCTCTGCCTTTCACACAAGAGTAATAGATGTAATTTCTTTTTTTTTTTTTTTAAAGAAATTACAATACAATTATTTTAGACATTGCATGTAATATTACACGGAATGATTTGTTTTGTAAGTAAAAAAGCGGTGTATTGCAGTGCATGTACTCATGTCTGGTCTCGTCGTTCAACGATAAGCGGTTTCGTATATGTACTATCGTATCGCACACAAGACTCACCATCGATCGTCATTGCTACTGTGTCCACTGCTGCTGCTGGTCATGGTACCTTCTATGGGAAACCGCGGATCGTTGAACGACCTGGAGCTTGAGCCCGTTCCATAGCCGGAACTGTTACTGGATCGCGGAGGACTAAAAGACCGATCGTACCTCCTTTGATGTGGCATAGCCGTCTGCTGGCTAGGTGTACTATCCGGGTTAGTCACATTCTCATAGTCCCCCTCGTAGTTGCTCGATAAATACTGGCAATTTTGTAAAGAACAGCCTCTGCAAAATTAAACGTGAGATAATTTCTGGAATTATCAAGTGAAACTTATTAACGTAATTAAGCAAAGGCCATACCTCCTAGGCGAGCCGTCGTTCGTGGGCGGAATGACGGTGACCGTGACCTGTGCACTAGTCTTGAGCAAATCAACCATTTGATCGTGGCTGAGCGTCGACACGGCTACCTTACAGATCTCGACGAGCCTGGATCCTTGTCGTAGGCCCGCCTGCCAGGACGAGCCCATACTCTCGACTTGCGTGACCACGCCGTCGGGCTGCACGTGAAATCCCAGCTGACCCAGGGAGTTTCTCTTGAGCGAAAGCTCCGAGGCCGGGGCGCCTGGGGTCACGGCGCGCAAACGGGCCACGATCTCCATGAGCTCGTCGCGGTCGCCGTAATCCCCGCGCACGTGGATGGTTATGCACTCTCCCTGGTGGTAATACAATCGGAGACTGGAAAGCAAAGCGCAGTTAGTCGATTTCTAGTGCGGTAATAGTTAACGTTAATATACGCGAATTAGCGTGAATTTGTAACGGTAACTTAATCAGGATCGAATGACCAGTTTAACGAACCGAGTCGTAACGTCTGTTGGGTGAATTATCGGCTTTGCGTACCTGTTCGTCTGTGCGTGCCAGCCTAAAACGCTGATGCAGGGCGTGACGAAGACGGTCTGCCTCGAGTGCTCCTCGATCAAGACTATCGTGTCGATGCTTATGCCGAGATAGCAGTCTGTATTTTGATTGCTGTCCTCGAGAATTACCTGCCAGCAAATTGCGCCACGCTGGGAGGCGTCGCACGAGAGGCGAGGACGAGCGGCCGTTTTCTTCTTGCTGCTGAACGACAGCATCGCTGAGGCGGAAAAAATGAGACGTGTCATTTCAACTGTACTTTGTCGATTCGAGAATTTAATGATGGAACTGAATGCAATCTGATGATACTGTTTAAGGTATATTTCATAAAATTTTAATTGTTAATTGTATACATTTACCGTGACGGTTAAAAACTTTGTAGAAAATATAAAAAATCTTTGACGTTTAAACGTCCTTTCTAAAACTCGAGCGACGACCTACTTTCGGAATGTAAGAAAAACACACGGCTGCATTCTTCCCGAGCGCAAAAAGAGATAATATACTCACAGAACTTTTGTCCGGACTCGACGGGGGTCGAGGAGGCGTAGTTGGTGGCGAGATCCTTGAGGTACTCCTGCCTGGTGCGCGTGGCCATCGTGGCGAACTTCTCGGATCTGTGGGCCGCGTTCTCCGCGTTGATGACCTTGGCGAGAATGAAGTCGGCGAACTGCTTGCCTTTGGCGAAAGTGGCGCCGGGAGGTACCGGCGGACCGAAGACCGGCACGTCCTTGCTGCGCGACACCGACACGCAGTACTGCGTGTTGTCCGTGCAGGGATTCAGCGCCCGCACGACGATGAACACGTGCTGGAACTGCGAGCGTATCCTCTTCGGACTGAACGGCAGCGCGCCTGGCTCCTAAGGGGACGTGAGGCAAATCGGACATTAGTATGTTTCTTTTTTTTTATCTTTTTGCCGGGATTCTTTTTCGCTGGCGCGGCTTGAATGCCGGAGGTGTCGTTTTCGAAGGCGTGACGTGGAAGTGTGATGGTTTGTAAATTATGAAAAAATTTTTTTAAATAATAATTCGAGTCGAAAATACAATTGTTCTACTTCTGTAATGTTTCCCAATTAATGTCAAGTGCGTTACGCTTTAAAGAGAAAATTTATTTGCCTACATAACTGTGCGCATAAAGTGTGCAAAAAATATTCGTTCATTCCGACAATTATGGTAGACGGCGTAGTGAATCTAATTATCTAACTGTTGATACACTGCCGTGACGAATACTTTGAACAATGCAAAAGAAGCGGCTTTACCTGGAAGACAATAGTGACTATATCGTTGCCAATGTGCCGCTTTCTAAGTAGCTGCTGTCGGTTATTCGATGTGAAAGGAAGCATCGTCGAGACGTGGAAGGTGACATCCGCTCCTCGGTGACTGGCTGCCACTGCATGAGTTCCCGTGGAATCCGTCCTTGTATCCAGGCCTGCCTTGTATCCCTCGAACCCTCGCAGTCTTACTCTTTGGCCTGTCGTTTTTAAGTGTCGCTTATTAAAGAGTCCGCGATTATTTGAATTTTCATGCTAAATTGCCTGCTTACCAATTGAATCTAAGAATTCGAGGAAAGCTGGGCCGGCATGCTGGTTATTGTACATTTCTTCTTCGGTTCTCTGTCCAGTTCTGCAGTACAGGACTCCAACTTTGTATCTAATTTGACAAAATATAGTAATGCGATCAATAAGGCTTTTAAATCGTAGCAGGAAATTTATTTGCATCTGTACTAAATCAAGCGATAAAAGGGTAATTTATTGATAAAAGGTTGTCGGTATTCGAATAAAATATTCTTTATATGAAAAATTGAAAAAGATGACTCACTTGTTGGAGAGTCCCTGCTCGTCGAGCCTGGCGAGGGCGTCGTCGGCGCCGGGGTTGCCGAGCCTGAGGCAGCTCATCTGCACCTCGGGCGCGACGAGCTCGAGTATCTCCCTCATGGGCGGCTTGCTCTGCTGGGGCCTGACGCCGGGCAGCGCCTCCTCCGGGATCGAGCCCCGGAGCGTGAGGAGCTCGGAGGTCCTGACGATGATCCGGTACTGCTGGCCGTCCTTGCGGACGCTGATGGCGACGGGCCCGAGCTGCTCGTCCATGCCGAACCAGTTCTGGTGCTCCCTGCCGTGGAAGTAGCGCCGGTAGTAGTGGGCCCCGTCGTCGTTCATCTCGATCGGCAGCGGCCGCTTCTGGAGCGGGCAGGTGTGCTTCCAGAGGGTCTCGCCCGGCGCGGGCTCCAGCACGCTCGTGCCGTAGGCGAGGGCCGGACGGTGCAGGCCCGTGCCCTGGGTGCGACGGGTGAGGCCGACCTCGCGCTCGCCCTCGCCGCCGGTTTCGTTGCGGAAGAACGGGCAGGATTCGAGGAGGTCGTTGCCTTTGCCGTCGCCGGCGTCCTCCTCCGGCGCCTCGTCGGGGGTCGAGGCCCTCAGGGAGCTGGCGGCCGAGGCGCCGGTGGCCGTGTTCCTCCTCCTCGCGAGCAGGATGCCCCTGAGCTTGGCCGCGTATCCCAGGTTCGCGGTGAGCGACTGGCAGTCGTAGTGGGCGAAGGCCCTCCTCCTGTGCCTCTCCTCGACGTCGGCCGAGACGACCGGACTGGTGCAGGGCTGCTCCTCGACGGGGCCGCTGGTGCTGACGGCCCTGGTGGGCTTGCTGCTGCCCCAGAGCCGGTTGAGCTTGAGCCTGAGCTTGGGGCTCGAGCCGCTGGGGCCGCAGACCTCGTCGACGTCGGCTGGCTGGCCGTCCGTCGGCGAGAGCTGCTGATGGAGCTGCTGCTGCTGCATGTGCAGGTGCTGCTGGTGGTGGTGGTGCGACTGTCGGCGCATCAGGAGCTCCGAGGCGATGGGACTGCGCAGCGCGGCCGCCGACTCGCCCGGACGAAAGTCCTGCAGCATCGCCAGCAGATTGTCGTTCATCGACACGGACTGCGCCACCACGTCGATGCTACCTGTTGATTCGCCGCCGGAGAGGCGAAGGTTAGTGGAGGGCTCGTAAGTCAGTGGCCGAATTTTCAATGGGCTTTATTTACAATTGACGGGGTCGACGGGGTTCATTCGTTTATTGGATTCTATAAATCTGGATGAGTAAGGCTGTGACTCAGAATGAGTGCTTCGAAATTTGCTCGTTTATGAGGTGTGCTATAATGCAAGCGTCATTCGCGACAATTGACGCAATGGATAAAAATATTGTTGACGAAGCCAGTGACGATAAACTTGTTGTATATTTTATAGAAAATGAAAATTGTAATAATTGATAAATGATATTAAATTTTTTCCTCTGTTAAACTTGTTGACTGTGAAACTTGGTTTTTTAAATAGAATACAATAATTAATCACAATAAAACGAATAATTTTCTATTTTTACCAAATACTTTTAAACAATTACAAATATTGCTTCTATGATAAACACTTAAAAGTACGGCTTACGTTTGCAATAAAAATATACAAGTGCAGAGCTACAATTTATCGTGATATTTCGTTGCCGTGAAAATTTGATCTGCATCTTACCGAGCATCACTCCTTCTGTTGTAGAAAGCCAATTAATAATGAAAATAAAAAATTAAACTATGTTATTCAATTTTCTAATAAAAAAAAATCATAATTTTTAATTATCATTAAAGAAATAAAATTGAAAAAAAGAAAAAAAAAAAAAAATTAGTACAGCAATTACTCGAATGAAATTCTGTTACTGTGCCTCTGAACGTACTCTTAATACCATCAACTCGAAAAAAGAGGACAACACAGCTTAAAAGTAGTTTAATACAATTAGCTCCGCATACATCGCGCGAGAGTGCCGAGAAACTGAATCATCGCAATAAAAAAAGGAGAATATTTTAATTTAGCTAAAAAGCCAATTAATCACATCGAATCGTACGTAAAAAACTTGGCCCCGCCGAACGATCCACAAATCCAAAGGAAAGAGTCTCTCTGCCTTACCGTGCGAACCATATTCCCTGCGTAGCGGCGTCTCCGGGACGCGGGAGCCGGGATCGGGACTGTGGGGCAGCTCGAGGCTCGAGTTCGACCGGTGCAGAGCCAGGCCCCGGCCGACGCGGCTGCTTGGCCCGATGCTGCCGCCACCCCCGCCGCCGCTCCCGTTCACGGGTAGGCTTGCAATCATCTCGTCATTCTGGAACAAAAAATTATATGTCGGTTAGAGAGATCGTTTGACGAGTCGCGGGAGAGGGAGGGTTTGACTCGCTGCGGGACCTTTTCGCGAAAAGGCTTCCTGATGTAACGCTTTAGCTTCGCAAAGAACTTCATGACGACCGAGTAATTACTGAATGAGCAATGCGATTCTTGGGATACGTAAGTCGCCGAGTGAAACATGATGAGTTCACACACAGGTGGACTGGGCTCTCGCGATTTTTCTCGGAGATAATATGCTTAGCGGGATAGTTATAAATAATACAGGTTCGAAAGTATTTTTAAACTTGAACGATGTAGTATTGCCGATTCACGGAAAACGTAAGAGTCGAGTATATTATGGATTTTCGAACGACCGATAAGTGTTTATCTTGTGTATCTAATGATAAAACTAGATCTGGCCATTCGGGAAAGCGTATACTCGATCATGCGAAATATTACGAAGCTATATTTGCATTGGCCTTAAATCCATTCAAATATCGGCCGAAGGCATATTTCACTCAGCCGATACATTTACAACTTATATCGCGCTTAAATAATTCATCGCACATAACAAATAGGAATGCAGATATGGAAGACAAATTCCACTCTGATTACAGCCCCGTCGCGGCCTGATAAATATTTATATCCGTTTGCAAATAAATATTCATGCGACACAGCACGTAAAACTTTGACCCTCGAAAAGGCTAATCGTCGCAACGAGGCAATAATCGCTCTCCCCGCAAAACAATGGCTCCGAAAGCGAACGGTGAGCAGATTTAATTAAGCTCTCTCTCTCTCTCTCTCTCTCTCTCTCTCGGCGTTATCTCTCAGGAGCTCCGAGGTGCAGGTGCGTCCCCGGGGAGTGGAAGGAACGAGAGCTGCGTGATGTCGAGCACTCCATTCGTCGCTCGGAATTCCCGGCTCGTATAATCTTCCTCCCTTTTTTTTTTCTTTTTTAATTATGCGGACGGCTTTTCATTAAGCCCCGGCTGGTAAAGGGACGCGCTCGGTTCGACAACCGCGACTACGCCCTTGTACGTGTAAGCTCTCGGCGGCGCTTACCTGCCGGGCGGACACGAGGTGCGTGCGTGTGTGTGTGTGCGCCGGGCTACACACCTTGTATTTTTCTAATTGGACGCCCCGGAAATTTCCCGAAAATTAAACTCGATTATGAACTCCGCGGAAATATCGACGCGGCGGTTTCCAGCTTTTTGAACGAGAAACTGTAATATACGGAATTCGAGCATGTGGCTCGTCGCGTCGAGGAGACCGTTGCGTATACGAGGCGGATTTTAAACCGGATGTATATACGGCCGAGCGCGACTGCCCGGCGTTTACGTCACGGGTGAATTTAAGGCAGACCGGGGGGATACTTAATTGAATTACGTTCGGCGCGTTCGACGAGGAGTTACGGGGCTCTCTCCGCGGCGATGCTAATACGACGAGGAGCGACGATGTGTGTGTAATGCGTTATTGTTTATTATTTTGATTATGGAACGCGCGCTGGGAATACGTGCGTGATATTGTTTATTGTACGGTTTGCGTGTTACGCGCGCTAATGACACTCGGGCTTCTTCTGAATAGGAAGAGCGCGGGGAGAGAGCTTTGCGCAAGGTTTCGTTCTTGGGATTCGAGGAACTGCTTTATTGTACGACGCTTTGTTTTGGCTCGCTTTGCCGGGGATGTTAATTGCGCGTTTCGAAACGCCGAGCAAAACTCTGTGCAAACTGTGGGAGGCTAAATATTTTTCTCCGCTTTGTACTGCCACGTATTCCTTCCGAGTTGCTAATAATTTTAGAGGTAGTTTGAAAATTTAAATATAAGCTTAGTTGTGATTTAATAAAACGAGCGCGTTTAAAAATGGAACTCGTAAATTGGATGTCGTGCGTTCTTAGATCTTTACTCAAGGCAAATTAAAAAGTCACGTGACTCGGTCATTCACTGGCTCTAAGCGGTCGTTCATTCAAGCGGTTATCCTACATATTTGCCGTTCGCCATCGCTTATCTGAATTTAGTGAATATCGTTTGCTCGTTTTATTTTAAAACGTTACTTCATCGTTCCACCAACAATAGAAACAGGAAGCAGTTAGAATCTACTGGCACTACTTTCTCATAAAATGACTTTTCACATCCGCCGGTCTCCGTTATCGAGTTCAATTACCACAATCATCCAGAGCAGAACACCATTCTTTTCATCTCCAAAACATCGCCAGAAACTGATAAGCCCAAGAAACAATGGCGTTTAAAAATTCACTTTGCCCCGATCCACCTCTCTTAGCCAAAAGTACAGCTTAGAGCCTGCCTGGCTCAAAAGCGCACCTCGCGACCCCAGCGCTACGCGCGGCTAAGCACACAGAGCGCGGGGAGGAGCGAAAGAAGAGCAGTGAGTAGCATCAGCAGCACACATCCGCATAGCGGGGCGAGCGGGGCGAGCGGAGCTCATTGCCGGGGATCGGATGTCGACTGGCGCCGTCTGGCCTCGCCTCTGAGATCACGTTAATTAACTTCGCTCGGCTCTCGCGAGAGGGAGAGAGAGAGAGAGAGAGCCCTTTACTTTACTCGCCAGTCCCCGCGCGCGAGCATTGTCCGAGCTTTGCGCGCTCGCGAAACTCGAGCCGCCGATTATTCGGACCGCGCGCTCACGAACCGCGCCGCTTTTTTGCGCGATTTGCACCTCGTGTCGCGCGTTGACGAATTGATTGGGCGCGAGAGAGAGAGAGAGAGAGAGAGAGAGAGAGAGAGGCATTTTGAGGGCACGACGCCTTTTTTTGTAATCGGACGTCGGGAAAGGTTTCGTGTGGTTTGACCTACATTTTTAATTGAGGAAGGTGAAAGAATTTTTTTTTTAAATGCATATATAAGAATCGATTATTTGAAGGAAATGAAGCTGTAAGGAGTAATGAAATTTCTAGTACAGCTTTTCGTGTACCGATTGCATAGAAAACCCGTTTGAGGTCGTTCACAGCAGTTTTTGAGTCACCACTTTCTCGAAAGATACCGAATTAAACGCGTAAAATTAAGAGTTTTTTTTTCGACTTTAGAGAGACGGTGCTATTTTTCGGTATAGGCTTTGATGTGACTTGTTAATATTGCTAATTGAAAACACGAGAAATTACGATGCAATAAATTCAATTTTTTATATATATACGTTATCTTGCGCCGTTTGCGCAAAGCTAAACTTTTAATAATCAATATTTTTATATTCAAAATAAATTCTTTATACAGTCCAAGAAAGTATTACATAAAACTACGCATTTTCTTCCATAAGGAGAAGGAATTCCAATACAAAAGTTTTAGTTTCTCAAGTCTATTTCCAACCAACAGTGTAAAATTTTAAACAGCACTAAATCCTCTCTTTCTCTCTCTCTCTGTAAAAAACTTTTCCCGCATTGCCATTCCTCCGCCGCAATCGTCGCGATCTACCATAGACCCTTTCCCTCTTTAGGCAGCTCTCGGGCACAAAAAAAAGAAAAAAGTCCACTTCTTCGGCGGCAGCGGAGCAGAAAACTCCGCGTCCAGCGCGCGTCACGCGCCGACGTGTCCGCGATTTCTCCTCCCCCGCCTCCTGCATTCCCCGCATTCTCATCCCCGAGACAGCTTCCGTCACGCTCCTCTGCCTCTCCGAAACTTTGACCTCGAGGAGAGAGACGCACGGGCTGTTTGCATAGGAAGCGCCGCTGATTTTTCGCGGGGGAGTGGAACTTCTTTGTGGGAGGCTTCCGCTTAGGCGCTCCCTTTCCGCACGCTTCTCGAGCTGGGTTATAAAGTTAAGAAGCACGAGGAAAGTGGAGGTTTTCTTTGTTTTATTCGTGCATAAGTGCAAGTACGACGATTTAATTAAATGGCATTGTTGATCTTTTAAATTTATCTTTGCCGTTGATTGTTACATCAGTGGAGATTTATCGAAAATTAAAACATGTTTATTGAAAGAAGATTGCAATTTTCATTGAGTTACTGATTTTAGATAAAAGGATTTATTGAAAGAATAAGATTATGAAATGATTAAAAAAAAAAATTCCATTCATGGTTTCTTTATTCAAGGATCGTTAATCACATTTTTAAATTTGAAGTAAACTAATAAATTTGAGTTTGTTCGTCATTTTTCCAGCAAGAAACCGTCAATGAAATTCTGAAGTATAAATCAAATCAATCAAGCATAACTTACGTTTTGGTAAACAAAATTTAATTCGAAACAATGAATGATTCCTTATCTCCTGCCGCCTACACAAGACCGCTCTCATAAATCAACGAACGCTAATGCAGGCGTTTCGCAAAAAGAAAAAAAAACCAACCAATCGACAAACAAAGTAAAGAATTCATTGGATCGAGCCGCAAATTTCAATAATTCACATCCCGAGAAGATAAAAGCGCAAAGGCACTCCGAGCGCTCGGGGTCCGCCTCGAACAATAAACAGCGACTCTCGGTAGCAAAAAAAAGGCTGAGCGCGGCAGCAAAACAAACGATCGGCGCGGATACACGGCGCAAAAAGCAGCAAAAAGGGGAAAGGCTAAATCAGCGGCGAGCGGCGCGAGAAATAGAAGCCTCGCGCGCGCGCGCGCACGTCGACGGAAAGATAAATAAGTCTCGCGGAGCGGCGGCCGATGCGCGGCTCGATAAAGACGTGAAGCGCGTGAGAAAAGCCGGCCTTAATGGACCGGAGTGGAAGAGAAATAAACCGCGAGCCAATAATGTAAATGAGTCCGGAGCGCGCGCCTGGGTTAGATTCAGTTACTCGGGGTGTCGCAATATCGCGCTCGCGCGGAGATTCTCGAAGCCCCGTCGGATAAGATCTCTCAATCTGCCGCGAAAATTTTTGCGCCGGACGCTCGGATAATTTATGCGGGCCGGTGTTTTCAGCGGGTTAATGATGCTGAAGCGCGGCGGTAAGGCGAGATGCGGCCGCGTATTAATGGCGCGCATTAGGATTGGATGTGGAAAGAATTTGCTCTCCGAGGTGGAATTAATCGCTGTTATATATGTTCGATGCGGAATTGGCGAAGTTGAATGCTTGTATAATGGGATGGAAGGCACTTTTGAAATTGCAAACGCGCGCTTTGCTAACGTGGGTAATAATTTTCATTGTACCGCTTTATTCACTTACTCGAGTTGTAATATCGTGTTAACTCCAGAAGTAAAAACATAAGTAAGCAAGTTCATTTCTTAACCAGCATTTCTGTATATTATTTCATAAGCAGAGAAATATCCGAGGATTGCAATGTTTAGAAAAACCCATTTTCTAGATTGTTTATACACTTAAGTAAATTTAATTTTCATTGTTTCTGAATTTATAGATCTTAATTTCTCTATTTGTCCAACCAACCATCAACCCAATAGATCTAAAATTTGAAAGAGCAAGACCCGCAATTTCCCAACCATAAATACAAAAAAAAAAGATTGAACTCCCCGAAGAAACAGCAAGCTCGGCCGTTCCAGTCCCTTCCCTCGAAACCGCCGCTCAGGCCACTTAATGCAGGGGCCGGGGCAGAGAAATGCATTAAAAAAGGAGCATATAAAAGAGAGCCTCCTCGTCGGTCGGGATGTAAATTAGGATCGATGATGGCCGGTACCTCCGGCCGGGGCTCTCTCTCCGCCGCATGCAAGAGCGCCCCGCCAACCTCTCGTCTATAACCTTTTTCCGTGACTCAGATCGGAGGAATGCGGCTTACGGCTATTTGGGCGGTCCCCCCCGAGCGGGGAAGACGAGACGACGACGACGACGACGCGGCGATTCGCGCAAATCCATCTGGCGGTGGTCCGAGGCGACTGGGGTCGCCGCCGAGTGTGTGTGAGGCGGCGGCAGCTGAAAGGGGACCATCGCTTTCCGGCATTTCCGTAGCTCGTAAATCCGCGACCGTTTCAGGGCCCCGCCGCTTATCGCCGCGGCTGCTTTCGCTGCCGGACTGATAGCGGACGGGTTTTTCTAGCTTTTTCGGGAGGGGGTCGTTTATTTGATTTTTTTTTTTTTTTTTTTTCATTGGAGAAGTTAGTATTTTGTTATTTCACAATGAAATTAGATGCTATTTTTGTGCGTTTTTAGGGAAAGAAGATTTTAAATAGATATCTCACTCACACAATTGTTTGCAAATCTGGTAGGATAATTTTCAATAAGAAAAGATTAAATAAATTCACACGCGCGAGTACCGTTCAATAAATTTCTCGATAAGCGTAATCTGCGCTGCACAATGTTCAGAGATACTTTTTCCTATTAACTTGTTAGTTACGTTGAAGAGCAAATAAATACCCCTGACGAGAATTAATATAAATCTCAACTTCGCCTCCATCAGTCCATTATTAAAGTTCCCAGCCGCGTCCGCGGTAGAGCAAAAATTTTCCACTGCTTCGAGCGAGCGATGAATGAATATCGCAAATCTTCTTTGGTGCCGCGCGCGGCGCGTCCATTGAACATTTCCAATAGCTTCGTTTTGCCGCCTTCCTTTTTATGTGATCGCGCGTCGCCAAGAGTTATTATCCGTAAAGCTGACGCGGCTAATCATTACGGACCGCGTCGGTGTTTCCTTTTTTTCTTTCTTTTTTTTTTTTTTTTTGCTTTTTCGTCGTTTCTGTTTTTCTCGGATACTCATGCATTATGTATGCTCCGATACTGTGAGTGCGAGACTCCGTGTTTTATTTTCTAATTATGCGCAGATTAACGAAGAGAGATGCGGACGGTGAGATTTCTGTTTAACCGTTTGAATTAGTCATCTTTTAAATTATCATGCCCGGGAGAAAGTTGGAATTGTTATTTATTTATGCACTCGATTGTTTCCCCCCGCATTGTTTAATAATGTATTCCCGTCCGGCTGTGCATATTTAAGAAGAAGATTATCCAATCTAGATTTGAACAGTCGAGTTTAATAGACCCTGGCGAATTAAAGAAACTCATTTTCTGAATTATCGACGCCGAGTTTTCTTAGAAATTCTTCAATGGCGGAGGCTCTCATTCAACGATTTAAAGCATTTACGCGCAATCAAAAAAAACTTTCACTCCAGCTAACAGCGAAAACGCTCACATCCTCAATCCAATCTAAACGTATACATAAAGAGAAAAATCGAGAAAAATCGCCACGAGCGCTGAGAAAAAAAATGGACTCCAGAGGCATTGGACAAAAGTTGGCAACTCAATCCTCTCGGCGGCAGCTGCCGATTCAGCACGCGAGCCCTCCTTATCTCTCGGCCATCTCGTCGATAGAAATCGAAAATATCGGCGCGCGCGGCTGCTCGCACAACCGGAACGACTGCAGCTCGCTCGCGCAACGATTATCCCTTATCTCTCCGCGGTCGATCACCGGATTCAGCGAGAGTGAAAAACCGGGAGTGAGAGAGAGAGAGAAAAACGGAGGAGCTCGCCGGCAGGTTGCGCTGATAAGACGTTGCTCGATGCTTTTCGCGAAAAACCGGTAGAGGAGCGCGCGCGCGCGCGCGTCGTTTTACGGCGGTGTGTAGCAGGTTTCGAGATGGGATGTAGGTCTATGTGGGAGATAAATATTGAAAACTTGTTCTCTCTATGAGTCATTTTTTGGTAAATCGCAGACCATTACCGATAAGTGTAAACGATTATTTATGAACATTCGTATTAAAATTATTGAACATAAATATACTTACACTCTCCGCTATATCGGAAATATCGCTCGATTTCCACGAATAAATTTAATCTCCCGAGATTGACGTTCAATGAAAAAATTGCTATCGATCCTACGATATTCAATAGCAACTCCTTCAAAATAAAAGCCATCCAATAATCAATCGAGAAACGAGCTGCCCGGATAATAAGAAACCCAATTTCGCCGGGCACAACGTCCTCCCTTTTTCCAGAAGCACCGAAACGCAACGTCGTCGTCCTCCGTGGCCCATATGCCGCACAACGGAGAGCGGCGAGGGATACATCGACTTGGCTTAGCGCCGAGCCGACGGCCGTCGAGAGAGAGGAGGAGAGAAGGTCGAGGGCCTGAAATCCGGTCCCGGCGCTCAACCGGAAGTCAGGCGTGCCCGCCCTAAAAGAGAAAAAGAGGAGAGAATAATCGAGGGGGAGGTCGGGAGAGGGGGGGACTCGCATGCTTACGCGACGGACAAACTGGCCCCGCGCTCGCCGGACCGATATCCTGTCGTCGTTGACTTAATCGCGAGAGAGGGCCGCTTTTATTTCCCGCTGCTCCTTTATGGAAAGTTATCTTGCCGCAGTCGGACGCGTGCATTGTTGGCTCTCGATTGGACGCCACGAGTTCGATTGATGGGCTACTCTGCTCTCTTTTTCGCGTACGGACTGATTTGCATGGAAATTAGCTGCGATTAGAAGGTCCGCGAGAGAGATAATTTATTGCGAGTAGCGCAGAGGTGTCCCGCGCTCTGTAATTGGATCAATTAAAAAGATAATATAGTTCGGACAAGTCGGGGTGGTTGCGTAATTTTGAGTAATGTTAATGTTTTAACGCGTTAATGTTTAGAACCGGATTTGGCCTCCGAGAACTGTCTTCGAAACGCAGCGGAACGTTTTTACTAAACAGATTTGCCTCGAAAGTGTTGTAAATTACTAATGCCGGCGAAGATTGGAAATGAATTTTTGTGAGAGACGCTGCAATAATTTCACGAGGATCTCTCGCAATTGCGGTTCGAGTTTCAGGCGATAAACCACGCATAAAGTCCGCGATGCGAGACGCAATGAAAACTACGTAAATCGGAAAATTAACAAGAACTGTTGCGTCAGTCGCGCATGAGACTTTTCTCGAGGAGAGAAGAGAGAGAGAGTTCTTCCATTTTTCAATAGATTGCGACAAGATTTCATTAGGAGCCTCGAGTCGACGGCTTTGACGTTACAATGTGAGTTTCCAGCGAAATTGTTGCACAATACTTTGAAAAGCGCGCGTGCATAATGATGAAAAGAATCATTATTCATCGTCAACGAATTTCGGCTTACGATCATTCGCGCCGTCTCGTTTTTAAAGTTCATTTATTTTGTCGCTCCAGTCGTGAATATTAGGGAAAATTAAAATTATGCAGTGATTCCCTATATCTAAACAAATAAAAAAATCAAAACAGGACAAAAATTCCCCCGAAAAGCCCAACGATTCCCACTTTCTCCCAAAGCAAATATGTATTACCGCCAAGCCGAGGCATAAAACAGATATCTCGCCTCCCGCCCAGAATGTTCCCAGCAGTAAACTGAAAAATTCGCAACATTCTTGGCTTGCAGAGCAGTCGAACTAATCCGGCTCTCTCGCTTCCCCAGAAACAGCGCGGCGGAGCCTTGCGGCGCAAATCACTTGCACTGCTGGCCTGGGAATGCTCGGAGTGCGTGCAACCGCACTTGCCAACGTGCCACGCACCTTGGCCGCTTGTAATACGGCGCATCGCTCTCTACGTACTCTCTCCCGGCGGCGCGGCGGCGGCGGCGGCTTGTTCGGGATATCTGCTTCGATAGGTTTCACGGATGACGAGCCTCCGGTGTCCTTGACTGCGGACGCTTTCGGCTCTCCGAGCGAGCGGGGATGTGTGCGCGTGGTTTCTTTTTTTTCTTTTTTTTTTGTTTAAATTAGCGATTCGAAGTTTGGGGTGTTTGAGAGTTTCTGCTCTGCTCGACGGCAGGAAGGTTTTGCGGGAAATGTAAAAAATTAAGTAGGCGCGCGAGCGAAGGCAGTGGATTACTTTTGGTTTCTTTGTTCGACTCGAGTGCCACTTCGATGCTGCAGGTTGTGATAATTTTAAAAGAAATATTGGTAATAGTTATTAGAACATTTTTCTGCAGACTGTTTGTCTTTTAAAAAAGTGTTATGCTACCCAGGCGTGTGCATTTGGTAACCGAAGGTTTTATCTCTCGGCCATAAAGGAATCATTCGTTACGTCTACAGAAATTCGAGCACTTACGCCATTCGCACCTCGAGATTGCTCCTTTATTTAACTCCATCCAAGCTGATTACTGCACTTAGTACTTTACTACTCTTTCATAGACCTCGAATCTCGCACTGCTTTGTTTCCTTTTACGATTCCCCAACAGCACACTCCACAAAGCCGCTTCACACTCCGCTAAATCCGATCGGAATCTCCGCCGTATCAGCTGACGAACGCTCTCTCCTGCTTTATTAGCGTCTCGGGCGCACAAACAAATAGATAACTGGATGCGCGTCCTTTAACGCGAACCGCGCGCGTGGAAGGAGCCTCGTTTCCGCCGACGTTTGACGAGCGCAGCTGCACTCCGTCTTCGCGGCTAATATTAGGCGCTGTTCCGCCGAGATTGACAGCGGATTCGACATGGGAGAAAGTGCTCGCGAATTAGCGAACGATGATTTCGCTCTTCCATCTGACGATGTAGACGCGCGCCGGGCATTACGCGTGCTTCTGTGCGTAAGTCTTGAGTAACAAGTGCACTTTTGGCTTAGCGCTGTGACGTTGTCGCGCAAAGAAATGTGCAAGTAAGTGCCTCGAAAGGTGACACGCCTTAATAAGTGTGTTTTATTACGTGATGGTTAAACTTCAAAAGGATTATCGTAAATCTGCTCGTGGAATTCTTACTTTCGCAAAAGTAAATTGGTTAGCTTTCAATTTTTCTTCTTTGTAACGAGAATAAAAAGAATAATAAGAATATTAAATAAAAGTGTGACTTGGGGTAATTAACCTTGTTGTTTCTTGAAGTAATTGCCGTTCTTAACAAGAAAATCGACCCATTTTGAAACCTATTTTTTATCATTATCAGATGCCGGAGATAAATATCCTATTGATAATTTTCCAAAGAATTCCTAACCATAATTCAGAAAATGATCAACGTTTTACTCGGGTTCAGACTCAAACTGCAAGACGAAGTTATTATTGTCCGACCAATTAGTGCGATTTACGCTTCGAGAATTTCAATGTGGAAACCGTTTTCATCATTAATATGACGGATTCGCCGCGAGAGCTTGTGAAAAAAAAAGAACCGGCTCTCATAATTGCCCCTTTCTCTAAGAATTTTTTTTTCTCTTACTATCAACAATAATTGGCCTACTCATTACGCGCGCGTCTAACTAATTTCCCCTAATCGCGCAGCCGCGCGTACGCCGTTAGAGCCCGACAAAACCCAGGAAACACTCGCTGCGTCGTCGCCGCTCTGGAAAACCGTAGCGCTCGGTGAATCAGCCCCCTCCTGCATTGACAAAAATCCAACGCAATTCCGAATCGCAGGAAAGCCTCTTGCGAAAACGCCGCGCGGCACAAGAGCTCGTTACAAAACCCAGCGGCTGCTGCTGCTGCAGCTGCGCGATCGCCGAGTTGGGAAATAGCTCTCGGGGTATTTTTTTCGGGACCCCCCGGTGTCTCGATACGCAAGAAAAACAAACCGAAGGGGAGGGCGAGCCGAATCGTGCGGGAGGAGCGAGCGCGCCAGGAAATCACGAGCGATTGTCCGCTCGCGAGGGCCGTACGTTTAAAAGCTCGACGGTTCACCTATATATGGCGCTGCGGAGTTCGTGATCTTTCTGCTTTCTCGGGCTCTTGATTTGCGAGGCGATCCCCGCGTTATAATTGTTCGCCTCTTTGTCCCGGGCCGAGACGTTCGGCGATATCGTCGCCGCGGAATGTCTCTCGCTCTTTTTCTAGCCGGTTTTTCTTCTCAAATTGACAGTTTTACGAGCATAATAAAAGTTTTTATCATCCGCACGCTTGGCGCTTTACGACACACGCTGGAAAATATATCAGACGTCAATACAGAAGCCGACGCTTTCAAAACTCTCCTCACGTCCAGGGAGAAGTTATTGCCGAATTCAGGTTGCTTTTATTTATTTAGAACATTTACGTTTAATGCGAATGTATAGCCATTAAATTAAATTATTGCTCCAAATAATGATGCAAAACGAGACAACTGAAATTCCAAATTCGATTTCGACACGAGGCTTGGTATGCAATTTTTTATCTCGCGCGAAAAATGATTGATTCGAAGCTAGAATATACTTTTTCAAGTTACGAAAGTCAATGGGCAAACGAGGCGGCTCGAGTCCGCGTCCTTTAACCTTCAATTTCGTATACTTTCGATTTCCCGCTCGGCTTCGTCCCGTTTCGATTGATTAATCGACGAGCGGCGCGGCGCGCTGCCATTAAAGCGCAGACAAATAGCCGAGTTCGCGGGGCGTTTAGCTCCACTTTTACCGATAAACTTTCGATGATCGCGCGGCTCTCTCGCCTATTCCCCGTTTAATCGTAATCCGATTAATCGCCGGACTTTTCACTTTCGTCGGTTTTCCATTTCACGGCTTGTATCCCCCTCTCGTATTATATACGAAATCGAGCCCGTTGGACTATGAAACTTTCTCTCCTTCGATTTTGCGCTCGCGAGCATAGTAAGTGTATACAAGAGGCAGCGATACGATTATTTTCTCGGTTGTATACACAGACGGGGTGTGGCTAATGTGTGCGCAAGGCTGTGCAGCCGATCAACCGTTTTTCCCGCGGTGTGCTTTTTAATTGCGCGGCGTAATGATAATGTTCAGCGCGCGCGGCGACGGCGGTGGGGGGGAAAAATGCGGTGCGCGTGTCTCTGCGCGCAACGTTTTCCCGCCTGCTTTCCAATTCTCGCTAAAGTGGAAAACTCTAAGGCGGCGAGAGAGAGAAATTGCGGTGGTGGGATTTGAGTAAAAACGTTGAATATCCGCCGATTCCTTTATATTTCTAATGGAGGGAATATAATCAGTGCTTATGGGAGACATTCGAATGGCGGTGATTAGAGTCGAGGCGGATTCCGTAATAGCACAGCTTTACGTTTAACGATAATCGTAAATTATTATCATAGTCATCGGCGAGGCCTACTTTATGCAACACATCATCAGAAACGTAGCGAAATTTACAGTCGTTCAACCTCGAAATCATCTTACCCACTAATCCCGATGCCGCGCACCGGAATAATCGCAACTCCGCGTCGTGAATGCTTAATTATCCCCATGGATGTAATGTCTTTAGCAATCGTCTAGCCGAACGGAGTGAAAAAAAAAAAAAATGACTGCCCCGCGGGTACGTTAAAGTACAGTTACCGCGCTCAATATACCCGCGCGAAAGAAGGCGAAATCGTCGTGACTGTCAATGCCCTTTGCCGATATTATTTATCGCCGGGAGTTAAATGTGCGTGCGCGCGCACTTCTGGAAATGCATGTGGGGGCTTTGACGCTGAATCGCCGCCGCCGCCGCCGCCGCGCGGCGGGAATGCCGTCGCGTTGCTCGTTCTTCTTTTTTTTCGGTTAGCTGGAATGCGAGGCTTATTTTAAGCGAGGACGCGAGCACCGAATGCTCCCGAGGAGCAGAGATACGCGCTCGGCTCGGTGAAGTAATACGACGTGACTCAGCGCGCGGCTTTCGTTACCTCAATTGTGGAAGCTGCTGAGCGGGGAAATTGCATGAGTCGTTGGAATATGATGCACATTTACGTTATATGGCTTATCTTGGATAACACGATAATGAATATTATAAAAAAATTGAGAATTGCCCTGCTTTATTTGCTAAAATATGCAGTCGGCGTAGCCCAACTTGTACGAATTAAAAGACAAGCTCGAACGGAAGAAAAATAAAAGTCAGGTTTGATTTGTACTTCATTGTGCGTATGAAAATGAAGGAAATCACACAGCCGACACTTCGTGACTTTTAACGGCCGGTCCCACAGCCGGGTCTACTTCAAGTTTAGCGCCGACAATAGAAAATCCAAAGTCGCGCCTCTTTGCTGCACCGCGGCCATTTAAATACAAACGGCCGTAAAGCTCGAATCCTCGCGTCGACATCCGGAGCAGCTGAAAAAGTACATCCTAAACGGCCAAGTCGTCTTCGAACGAAAATCGAGCGGCGAGCTGCCCTGCAGAGCTCACACTCCCACGTATTTTCCCGTCAACCGCGAGGCTCGCCGCGGACTTCCGGCCGTTCCCCTCGCGAAAACAATGACAGTCAACTCGCTCTCTCGGAAAATCGCTCTCGCCTCATGTATGAATTATTGATAAAGCAGCGAAAGAGCCGCGGAGCGCCGGACGTAAAACGGAAGCGCCCGGCCGTGAGAAATCGCAAGCTCGACCTTCGCGCGAGTGCGCGCCGTAACGAGTTAATTCTCTCTCTCTCTCTCTCTCTCTCTGGCAGCGTGCTCGCACGAACGCAGAGAGCCAGGGAGTTCCATGCACCCGATTTGTATGCCGCGCCAGGAGCGGGGAAGGTTGGAAAAAAGTCGACCGATCGAAGGACGATGCAGGTGGAAAAGGCGCGCGCGCGTGTGCCAAAGCGTTTGAAGAAGCGAGCGGGGCTTGGAACGTGCGACGTGAATGAGTGGAGGACGAATGCCGGGCGTTCTTTTATATATAGCGGATTTGATGCTGCTTCGTTTACGCGAGGAGAGGTTTAGAGCTAAGATGCGGATTGTTTATTCGTTGCTTTTTTAATGGATCAGTGGGACTTTTAATCTCACTCTTTTTCTCGATATATCTTTACATGTTTCTATCCGTATGGCTTGACTTACCGGCGAGTAATGCTTTCAGTGGTCTAAAGCCACTACTTTAACGATCGGGGAAGAATCGGCACTTACCTATAACAAAAACAAAAAGTAACAATTAACAATCTTTATTAATTCAAGTAAAAATATAATACTGTAATCAATGAACTTGTATAATAAAACATTGGATAAGCATTGAAATAAGAGTAAAGTTGGCATGTGTCGACAAAAGTCACGTGCACATTTAGTGAATGAAAAACGAAGCGAGAAACAAAGAGTACAAGGATGTCGTCGCGAGTGCTATCAGCCGCGTCAGGATATTCGCAAGCCGTGCCCTCGCACTTAAGTATACACACGGTTTAAAAGACCATCTTTTCCCCCGCGATTCACTCACGCTTATTCCCGCTTCATTAACCAAAATATTCGACCTTGCAGCCGGGCTGTTAAAACAAGAGATCGCAATATCTCGATTACGCATAACCCATTCCGATTCGCAAGCCGCTGGCGCTCTCGGTAACAGAGTCAGTTATAAAAGTCGAGAGAGCATAAAAGAATACAGCGACGCGCTATTAACAACGGGCTTGTAAATAACCTGTCGAACGATCCGGGCGTGTATATATACGCAGCGCGCGCCGCGCCCGATATCGAGAGCCCCCCGGCTCGTCGACGAGCCGTCACGCGTCGACTTCCGCTTTTCTGCGAAGAGGCGCGAGGAGGAGGAACATTGAACCCACATCCGCGCGGCTATCTCTCGGCTTTGCCGATATTGGCACTGCGAGCTTTGATTTTGCTTCATTTCCGGAAAACTCGCTGCTTTCCTTTGAGAAATTGGGTTGTCTGCAGGAAAGTGACGTGCGTGCCTTATTAGAGGGAATATTGGCTTGTTGGGGCTTTTTGGTGAGTTTTCGAGAGATTTTTTATGAATCGCCGCTTGTTCCGCTTGCGTAAGAAATCAAAATACGTTTATTCAGAAAAATGTGTTCATGAATGAAGGTGCTTATTCGCAAACATTCTTTATCGAGAACATTTGGCTCTTATCAAATAGTATATCATTCGGCAAATTGCATCGTCTAATTTTGCGCAATTTAATAAAGTATATAAAAGCTTTGCCAAAAATTGCAAAAACCCAAATTAAAATCAAATCTTATTATCGACTGTAACCTTAAAATTCGCACAAAGACAGCCCATCCTCGCGACGATCCTCCGATTCCTCATCGAAAGCTCCGAAAACTCGCATCCTCGGCCCACTTCGCCAATACACTCGCAGCTCGCAGCTCCTCTTATCCGCGCGCGCGGCGACTGGTTCGCGAGCGCGCCGCCGCTCGAATCCACAGGTGTGTGCACGCAGAGAGAAAGATTGCAGAGGGCACCGCGGCGGACTCGCTGACCCTGATCTTCCCGAGGCTCCGCGGGACGGGAGTGGGGGGTGGAGTCGAGAGCGAGATCCGGTAGCATTAACGTCGCGCGCTCGCTTTTATTGTTATTCCGCGGCGCTGCTCGCGCTCTCTCGCTATTTTAGGCAGGTGGCATAGATTTTTAATGCGCCCCGCGCTTCCGGCGTACCCGATGCTCCTCGCGCTGAATTTAATGAGCGGATGAACCGCTGCGCGCCGCCTCGGCGAGTGCATCGATGAATAAGCGGGCCTGTTGGACAGTTTCGAGATAAAGAGCGAATTGTACGGTCTGTTTTTCAATGAAAGCTAATCGGTTTTTGAACGTCGGGACTGATTGGCTTCTTTCGATTTCGAGCGGCCGGATAAATGAATCATTTTTTTTATTCTACCGGCGGGACGTTAAGTGTCGCTTTATGATGATCGAGGGATTAAGCTATTTAGAAGCTGGAAATTTGTTATTCCAAGCCTTGCGGGTCGTTCGGGGACACAAAAATGTAACTGGAGTTCACATTAAATTTTGCGGTTAACGTAACGCCTGAAATGTCTTTGCATTTACTGTACGACTGCACTGAAATCGTTCGATGAATGCGAAACAAGGTTAACTGTTTTGCAGCACAGTTTTTTGCCGAAACATTTAATAAGCGGGTATAAAAATATCTCATTTTCTCTTACAACTATTTAGGTAAATTACTCAATTTCTACAGTAAATAATACAAAACTACAATATACTAAGTACATTATTGCACGCTGACGGCTGCAAACGCGCGGCGTAAATCTCTCGAAAAAGAGCGATTTGCATTTCTGACCTCTTGGCCTAGATGCGCAATTAAACTCCGCGCGAAATCCCGTCGAGAAAAGCTCGACTTGCCAGGCACACAGTTTTAAGAAACCGCGCAGCTCGCTCCGAGCGCACTTAATCAACGGCACCGCGCCAACCGCACCGACGGCGCGTTCATCGCTAATGAGCGCAATTACCCGGAGAGCTCCTCATCGAAAGTAAATCTCCCGCGGCTAAGCTCTTTCTCTCTTAACGAGAACACGTCCCCGCGCGGCTCTCTTGGCACTCGTTCAGCCGAATTCCCGAGACGCCGGCAGTGTCGCGCGCGCGGCAGGGTTCACTGACCAAGAGCGCACCGCGATTATTTATACGTCGCCCCGCGGACCGACGCGACTTTCTTCGGGCCGCGTATAATATCTGGCCGAGCGCCAGCGGGGGGACTCTGTCTTACGCGGACACTTTCGTTCGTCGCCGAGGTATAATTCATAGGCAGTCGTATATAGGCGGCGCGGCGAAACTTTGCGCGAATTAAAGGCTCGGGCCGCGTCGGTCGGTATAGGCACGGACCGCCTCGAGTTTGCCAAGTTATTTAGTGCGAGGGGTTTAGGGTGCTGGAGATGAGGCTGCGACCCAAGACGAATATTTCAATCGCGAGCCGAGGGCGTCTCACTTTGGCGTCGCAAAGTGCCGCGGGTTCATGTAACAGGAGCTCTATTAAAGTTTCTTTCTGACGCGGGTAATTGATCGAGGCAGTTTCAGTTCTCGAATGACATAATAGAATTGACGGTATAATTTTACGACGAATTCCCGAGCGGATTGGCTTTTTTTTTGTACTTTAAAAATTTAGCATTTCGCTTTGTTATGTTTAAGAAACTCTTGGGTGTCGAGAAAAAATTATGCACATTTAAAAATTTCTTCAAAGTATAAGTGTAAAGCAGCTCTTCGTTAAAATTCAACGAAGAGTACATTCTCCTCGCCTTTTGCAAAGGCGAGCAATAGGTTAGTCGCACGCGGCTCAAAATTTCCATCGAAACGAAGCTACGGGAGGAAAAAAACTTTCAGCCGCGCGTAATGCTCGCGGCAACAATTCTCTCTCCTTTTTCTTTGCGCCATTAACGTTTTCCCCCTCCCGACGACGCGCGCAAAAAGATGCAAGGAGGTCGCTCTCGCGAGGAGGACTGAACCGACGCTTTTTTCCCCGAGCGCGCTGGGAACCGCCGCCGCCGCCGTTGTTGTTGCGTCGGCGCTGCGGAGCCGCACATGTGCGCGGGCGTATATCGGCCGCGGGGATCGTTACGCATCGCGGAATGCTCGCGCGCGTTTTGTCTCTCACGCCGCGGGAGAGGAGACGGGGACTGACTGCAGAGCGTTTTTGAGCCATCGGCGGGACGTCGTTGACCCCTTTTTTTCACCGATCTCCGAGTGGGGATTCCCGCGAGCTTTATGGTTGGAGGGTGTAGGCTTGCTTCGAAGCTCCTGGGATCGGCGATGTAAATAAACTAATCTGCATGTATAAAGATTTATTTCTGAAGATAAACAATCTTGACAATTTACTTAAATTTCTTATCTAAAAGAGCAATTAATCTAAGAAAAACAAAGTATTTAATACAAGTTAACAAGACTTGCGGAGGAGAAAATCGTTGTCTTATTAGCATAGCTAAATGAATTACTTGCACTCGAGCAAAAAGAAAAGTATATTAAGCTAGCGCAGCTATACTGCATAATGAGCCCATGGTCAAACCATATGAGTATTTTCTTCCTAATTTGTTGTTAATTTGTTGCGCCGTACCCGGTTTTGTTGCTCCAGCCGATCCCGAGAAACAATGGATACGCTAACTTAAGAAGGTTCTATGGTTTTTCGACATATTCAAGAAATTATTAAGACTTTGCAAGCACGTAGTATAAAGTACGTAGCATACAAACATCTAAATTTTCAGACCAGTTAACGTGCAAAAATTTGAGAAAACGGTCTTTGAAATGAATCTCTTAAGCTCTTATATATACAGCAGATGACGGCAGACGTATACAAATTTAAAGTTTTCTTATTGATAGCGATTCACCAGTAACTCCAAAAACAAACAAATTATGGGTAAAGTTATGTACTTTAACTAATTGTAAAAATTAATATGCATTGGCGTGTAAAATTATTAGTTATACCTCGTTCAAAATTATTCTCGTAATTTTTATACCCGCGTTTATATATCTACATATATCGCGTCGTTTGTTTACATCCGTGGCGCGAAGACACAGTGCTGTATACCTATATATAAAAATGTTCTATATCTGCCCATAGAAGTACCTTAAAACTAAGCTGGCACAGCTACCTCTATAACTCCGACGCTAATTATTATCTGTTCATAAAACCATTTTTGGCAAATTTTGTTGTTAATTTGTTGCTAATTCATTACGCTGTACCCGGTTTTGTTGCTCTAGCCGTTTCCGAGAAACAATGGATACACTAACTTTACACATTCTGTATCTCCTGACCTGTTATGGTGGCTTTTGGCAATTGATGATTGCACCTCTTAAGAGCAACAAATCGTGCAACTAGTCCCGTATCGATACCTTTATAACGTCAGGAGGTACAAAGAGTGACTAACGCCAGCTTAATATTAAGTTAGCGGATCCA
Source organism: Ormyrus pomaceus (assembly GCA_900474385.1). Lineage (NCBI taxonomy): Eukaryota > Metazoa > Arthropoda > Insecta > Hymenoptera > Ormyridae > Ormyrus > Ormyrus pomaceus. Next base: position 79,970 of record UCOM01000065.1, read on the forward strand.
TGGTTCCTCGAAAACGACTGGAGCAACAAAATCGGTTACGGCGTAACAAATTAGCAACAAATTAGCAACAAAATATGCCTATGATTTGATCATGGGTTTATGAAATGGCCACGTCAGCTTAATATACGTCAAAAAGAAGCCATTAATTAAAGGCACATGTCAATATTTCAATTTCTAATCCCATGTTCCACTGGAATAACCCAGATAACAAGACATTTCCCTAACAATTATGAGCATCAACAACAACAGCCAGCGGAAGAAAAATCCTCCCAGAAAAACAATAAAAAAAAGCGACCGCACGCGCAGAGAGAGCCTCGGGAGAAAGAGAAAAATAGGAAACTAATAAAAATTCCTCGCCTAAACGGGGGTACTCGGCTTCCTTAATTAGACCACTAGCGCCTTCGGTTCACTTCCTCAGGCCGAGCAGTTCCCCTAATCAATTTCTCCTAGCCGGTGCGCTGCTCGCGAACTTTCACTCCGCGGCGGCGCGGCGAGTGAAACGCTCGGAAAAAGCGCGCCATTGTTGTAACCCCCGCGCGCGCGCGCGAGATCGATTCGCACCGAAACGCACCGGCTGCCTTAATGAGCGCGAACGCGGCAATTGTAGCCCGCCGCACGCGGAAGGTGAGCTGAATGGCCGCCGCCGCCGCCGCCGCCGCGCGCGGGAAATGGCCATTCTCAGACACTTGGCGCATTCAAAAAGTGCGGCAATTCCGCGCGCCGGAGGAAGCGCGCTCCTTTCAAAGCTTATTTTCTGCTTTTGTGCGCTGATGAAGAGAGATTTTCTGATTGCGGGTTTTCAGATAGGCGGCGAGGAGGAGGCCACTTCGCCTCAAAGATTTTCAGGGATGATGCAATTTAGATTCGAGGAGCAGAACGTTTATTGTTCGAGATGGCGAATTGTAGGGAAAGTAAAAATGAGGATCATTGTGGCGTGAAATACGTGGAAGGCTAGATGTATGCTGAAGTATTGTTGAAGTATCAAGTATGAAGATTCTTGAAGTATTCTTTTGTTTAAATAGTTTTTTAATTAATCGTCGATTTATTAAGCAAATTGATGGTGATGTTAAAGGCATGAAGGTGTAATAAATTGATTTTGATTTGAGGCAATAGTTTGGAAAATAAATATTAATCTTTTAGTAAATCAGAGGAATTGAGTCACAGATTATAGCTCACAATGCAAAAAAGAAATTGATTTATTTATAGAATATACGTCTTCTAGTTGACATTAAATTTGCGTTCAATGAACCGGAAATTCAAGGGCGATTAGATAAAAAAAAAAAGTTCGAATGATGAAATGAACAGGAATTAATATGCGCGCGTGAGCTCTAATAAACTAGAAATTCTAAGAACTCCCTATGATTATGGAAACGTTGAATAAGAAACTCGAAGAAAACTTTATTAGTTAATAACTGCATTTATATTAGAATTTATGTTCTTGCGCACAAAGTTACATACTGAAATAATTAAACTCACTCGACACAGTTTGAAAAACTGCCAATCTCACAACTTGAAAAATAAATACAAAATTATTGATAATTCAAAAACACTTTATAATTATACCTTAAACGAAAGTTATCCTTCAAACGCTACCACAGTCAATTTGGATTAACCCATCATCACCTACTCGTTATCCCCGATATCCAAGGTATCAGAAATACACGCGCGCTCATTCGTCATACAAATAGCAACTAGTTTGGTTCATGCATATTTAGACGACCTTAAAACGATTCCTTCGCTTTCTACGACCAGGCAGCGGGGGGAGAGAGAAAAATAGCCGGCTGCACCGACAGGCTCAAGAGCGTCGGAAACGCCTCGTGCGGCGAGTGCGATCGTGAATAAAAAGAGAGTGCACCGACACGTTTGAACCTGAGATGGCTCTAATTTCGCTTGCAAATACCCAGCCGCTCTGCTCTCCGGAGCAACGAGAGTCCTTAATGATAGTCGCGCGCATAATCGCGAGTCTATATACAACTCTTTTCGCCTCGTCGGTCTCGCTTTCTCCCGCTTGTGCTCTTTTACAAGGTGAAACAAACCTACCCCCTTTTCTCTCGAGCGATTATCGCCTTGCTAATTAATTATTAAAGGAATTCTTTTGCGAGATGTGAATTAGCGCGTTCGAGGCGTCAAAGGAGGCGAGGCGCACGTTGTTGTTACTGAGTAAACAAAGCAAGTAATGCGTTTGATTATTATCTGAGTATAAACTGTGGGAAGATCAAATAATATTATTCAAATGGTGGACAAAATGTTTTGATGAACTTGCAAAACTACCGGCGCAGCGACTAAACTTGTAGCAGACATAATAAAACGCTTGATAATCAAGTTCACGGTGTAATACGAGTGTAATTCGATTCGAATATTTTAATTTCACGCTTTTCTTGTTTTATACAACCAAATTATTCGTAAAAGAAGCTAAAAATATCAAGATTTATAAGCCGATTTATCGGAACGACCAAAATGGATTATCGGCCGCTTTTCTCCAAGTTTTCCTTCCAGCGCCCCGATTTCACTCCATTCTCAAGTGCCTACGCAAATTCGCAGAATAAACATAAATCACAATGCACACCGAAGCACATCGTCGCAAGAAAGCCCGGGCTCTCGTTTTATTACGCGCGCATAAACGCAAGTCGACGGGAAAACGCAAATTCCATTGTCGCCCGGCGTCCCCCCCTCCCTCCTCCGAGGGAAGAACAAGAACGAGAGGATGCGCCTTTTCAATTTCCCACAGCCTCGACGAGAAGAAGAAGACAAGCGACGCGTGCGAAAAGTCTCTCCCGTTTAGGCGCTTCGCGAGCCGGCATTTGGCGCCTCCGTCGATTCCCCTTTCGGAAATCCGGTGAATTTTAATGGCAGCGCGCCTCTGGCTGCTTAGGGGTGGGATATCATATTTTCATAATGCCGGGGCGATTATCGAGCTGGGAGAGTGGAAAAAAAGCGAGGGACGCCCGGGTGTTTACAGGGAAGTCGAGCTGTTCGCGGTGAATTTGTAATTGGTATATGATGGACTGCTGCGAGTTTCGCAGGGAGTACCGAGCAAGCTCGGTACGACTTAATTACTTTTGGCTTTAATTTGAATGCTCGCTGATTTTATGTGAAAGTAGTGTATAAATGTGAGAACCTGCGCACCTTTGTGAAGAGCTTCTTGGAAAAGAGCTAGATTTAATGCTTGGGGGGGCAGAAAAATATATTACAAGCTCTCTCGGGGCAAACGAAGAAAGAGAAATACGGCAAACGTACCGAAAATCCTGCGGTAACGAGAGTCGCTCTGAATTTTGCCAATCTTCCATCGCAAATAAAAGCAGCGATAATCGCCGAGAGACGCTTATCTTGCTGCGCTCGAACCTCAAATATTGACCTGCGAAATCAGTATTGGAGCAAGGGGGTTCGAAACTTCCAGCCGATCGACTCCGACAAATTCTGCGCTTACAGCGAGATGAAAAAATTTTTCCACATTTTCTGATTTTCAGAATTCCTATAAGATCTTTTGATAAAGATATTACCATATGGTATTTCAATTTAAACATTGAAATATTTTTCCACATAAATAAAGTTTACGAAAATTAAATAAGTATTTGACAAATACTTAAAAATATGTCTTAAAATTTTTATGTTTAAAGCTCAATTTATCGCTTTTAATATTATCATCGTAAAGTTTTATACAGTATCACTCACTGTATTAATTGCAAATACAATTAGTTTTATTTATTGCAAACTTTATAGACTTGAAAATTATTAATTACTAGAAAAAGTCTAAGTTCAATAAACTTTATATTAAGCTAAATTTTTCCCTTTTAATTTTTTGTAATAAAAACACTTACTTTTAAAAAAAATTCTCTTGTATGTCGTAATATTATACCGGAACCTGAATTAGAACGGTTCGATAAACTAAAGCCTGACAGCAATCTTTCACATAGATAAACCTCAGAATCAATTCCTGTTTAGCTTTCCTGGCGTTTTTCAGTTTATAAAAGGCAACCCGCCGATAGATAAGGAACAATGAAAGTACTATATTCGTTTTAAAGCGTAGGTTTCACAAGTTAGCGCTCACTCAGGTATATATAAGAAGGCTTACCTGGCCCGCTTTAATCATGGTGTTGACTTGTTAAAATTGGTCGACTACAGATATATATTTACTTTTTTCTATCTGCTGATAAGATCTTTTATATTTTATCATTGTATTTTACTCAAAAGTTTTCTTTATTTATTTTAATAAATAGTTCATGAGCATTATTTCTCTACACTTAATTTTTAATAGCATAAAATACCATTAATACTTATTTCTTTTATAATCTTTTCTGCTCTTTAGAATGAAATGAATTTAAAAGTTTCTTAATATCGGGAAGTTTACGTCGCTTATCTTAAGGAAAGAAGTGCACTTAGTATTTATCACATTCAAGGTCACGCGATTGAATGAATGATTTGCGATCGACGCGTTATGCTGATGTGCATGTAATAGTAGAAAACTATTCTGAAAAAATCATTAATTGAAACATGCTTCGATGCAAAATTTGTAATTTCTTGGTAATCTACTTGTACAAACAAGACGTTGAGGAAGTAAGAGTGTGTACTTTAGTTTCTTTACTTTTGTATGCAACGTCGGTAGAGATCAGTAAATCCCCTGCAACAGAGATCAGTGATTCCCCTGTAGCAGCGGGTCCAGTTTCCTCAAAGAGCTTCTTACTATATAAATGCTTTCAAGGCACAAACTCATCACAGTTCCAGTTCAGCTCTCAACTCCAGAGTAGCATCGCTCAGGTAAGCATTTTAACCTTTAATAATACTTTCATATATCAATGAAAAAGTATAACTATCACTTTTTAAATAGCAATTAATAAATAATTGTGTTAATATGCAATTACAATATATTATACCTTTAAAGTAATATTTTAACTAAAATTAAATTAATAATTTATGTAGCTGCATAGACACAAAAGTACATTAAATTTTTTTTCATTTAAATTTTTATTTAGTTGATTTGAATTTATAAAGAAATTGCTGCATCCACATTCTTTTTTTAAATTTTACATCAATTTATTTGTTTTACTTTAGAACTCTTACGATGAAGGCAACCATAGTTCTCGTTGCCTTTGCGGCAGTGATTTTAACGGCATCTGCTGATATTAAACCAGGTCCATTCTCTAAACCACCATTTATTGTAAGTTATATTCATAATATTAATCGTTTTAATATACATTTAGTTTATCTAATTTATTTTAATATAATTATTTTTTATTATCAGAACCGCCCAAAACTTCCACCTCCACCGCGTTTTCGACGTGAAGCCAATCCGCAGGATCATGGTTCCGTCAGCGCTACCAGAACCCAACCTCTCGATGGCCCAGAACGCCGACCATCCTACAACATCGATTACCAACACAATATTTGGCAAGGCAAAGATGGCCATATCTCTGCTGGTGGTGGTGCCCAAAAACTGCCAGGTCAAAGATGGGAACCAACTATTGGAGTTCAAGGAACTTGGCGATTCAAACGTGAAGCTAATCCCCAACATGGTTCTATCAGTATTTCTCAAAATAAGCCATTAAGCGGTCCAGAAAGACGTCCATCTTACAATGTAGATTACCAACACAACATTTGGCAAGGTAAAAATGGACAAATCACAGCCGGTGGTGGTGCTCAAAAATTACCTGGCCAAAGGTGGAATCCTCACGTAGGAATTCAAGGAACTTGGCGCTTCTAAGAAATAAAGAAGATCTTCACAAAGTCTGAAAAAGCCGATCGTGTTCAATTTTTAGCGTCAGTTAAATCTTTCTCATGTCAACAAATTATAGTGTGACGTGTTCTTTCAAGATAATATTGTAACCATTTCTCAGCTGGCATTACAAACATTTATTCCTATCATTCTGCTCTTACGTATAGAGTGTATTTATTATATTTATCACTTCTGAATCAATGTAATGTAAACATTATTGGTTATTTAATAAAATTACAGATAAAAATAAGTACTAGTCTATCTTTAGTAATCCCAAAAATATATTACTCATTATTATTTCATTTTTATAATTATTACTTGCCGAAAATTTTTTACTAATATTTGTAAAACAAATTATAACTATTTTTAAAAAATTTGAAAAAGTAAACTTTTAAAAGTAAATAAATTGTTCATGGTGTTAATTTCTTTATGCAGTATTAAGAAGTATGCATTAGATGTTAATATTATTAATTAAATTATTTTTTGTTTATAATAAATATATATGTTGTCAAAATCGTGTATCTTATTGCAATCTTATTAAATAGTTCAAATCTTAAAATAGAAATATAGTTTCGAGAAATTTGTTTTGATTAACTACAAATGTAGAAATTGAAAATAATTTAAAAAATAAAAAAAAAGACTATTTTTTTAACAACCTGCATTGAAAAAAAAAATTGATCGAATCAACTACATATGCAGTTAAATATTCACAATAGGCTATTCGGTTAATTTAATGGAATTCTTGGTTCATTCATAATAAGTAACTAATAATTCCATTAAAACAATTGAATATCCTACTGTAAATATTTAACTGCATATTTAATTGATTCGATCTTTCTTTTCTCAGGGCGCCGTTACTTTATCAAAACGTCACCAGCACCTACCCTAAAAGTGAATTCCCCTTCCTCCGCGCCTGAGATTCCTAGCCCATCCCAATAGCCCAGCCGTCCACCTTCCCACTTCGGCATCGGACAATATCGCGCCCGGGACACACGTGGCGGTCGCGTATCACTGCACCGGTGTCCGCGGCGCGGCTGCACGCGGGCACACGCATGCCCAAGATTTCTGTGTCAGTGGATCAGGCGGATTTTTCTGGTCGTACCGGTTTTCGACTGCGCTCGCGGGCACTTATCAAGGCTCGAGAGAGAGCCGCCGCCGCCGCGCTCCACGGGGTGAAAATACTACGGCGGCGCGGTGGCCAGGCACGAGCGCGCGCGCCTGCGACAGTCAGACTAAACAAAGGCCCCCGCGCGAGAGAGTTTTTTGCGCCGGTGACGAATGCGCGCTCGGACTCTGCGCGCTTATTGATGTGCGAAACGAGCGCGATCCGAGGACGGGCTGCTTTTAAATATTTGGGATGTTGCGGGTCAGTGACTCCGGGTGGTTTGTTGAAAAAAGTTTTGTTTGTAAATTTTCGAGGTGATACGTATTTTCAAGCGTATGTAAATTCGACTCTGATATTTGGAGCGTAAATTTATAATCGGAGCGAGGTTTACTGCCGTTTGACTCATTGGTTCTCCGTCCAAGTTTGCGATCCAATGCGGACGACGAATTTTCATTTTATGACGAATTCTGTTATGCAACCGTACGGGTAACGAGACTTTTTTTATAGAGATTGCAGCTGCTCTAACGATGAATCAGTTCTACGAAAGAGATTTTCCTTGGCTTTATGACTTATTTGGTTACCCATATATTCTAAATCACGCGCTCAACGGGCGAACGTTTCGTTGGTAATAGTTGTAGTAACTGATGAGTGCACTTGCGAAACCCGCACATATAAGGAGACCTTTAAGTGTCGCACATTCTACTATTTATAAAAAAAAATGAAATGTGCGTAGTAATGAACAATAATAAGCGACAACTAACGCACTTTTTATTTACGCTATATTACACTTACCGATCTACGTATAAGTAGTTTTAAGCATTAGTTAGTTGCATTAGAATACTTGGTTTAAATGAAAAGAAAATAAATGACAAGTAAAATTCCTTAATTAAATTTTGAAGCAGTGCAAAAACTAGAATATTATTTTCAGCTCGATATTTCGCACAACGGTCACCTTTAATCTCTCCAAATAATTAGCAGGGTATACATATTTACTCCAGGAATTCCGGGCGAAAATAAAAATTCGCCCGCGACTTGACACGGAATCCCAAATAACCCGCCTCCCATTGGCAAAGAGCGCGAAAGAAAGTCCAGAGAGGAGAGAGGCGGCCGTAAGTGAGACGTCCACGCCAGCGAAACAGAGTGCGTAATGGAGGCGTTTTAATTAAAGCGAGAACGACAGATGCCGCGGATCTGGGCGCAGCGGGACAATTAGCATATTTATTAATGAATTCGCATTCGGGGGTCCGCCGCGCGGCGTGACCGTCGTCGCCGCGTCCTCGACGGGAGAGTCGCCACCGCGCGACGAAGGGCACATGTCGCCTCGCGTATATACGTATGAGCACATGTGCCGAGCGCTCTCGCTTTTACGCCGCTCCTCTCTCTCCCCCTACGGTTTTGTTAATTTAACGCCGCGCGCGGGCTAATTGCGAGCGAACGCGGGGGTATAAAAGGCGAGAATCGGGGAGGCAGGAAGACGGGAAACAGACGCGTTAAAAGTCGGGGGCAACGTGCCGTGTCTGATGCATAGGCCGGCTTGTAAAACTGACACGCTTTTAATTGAATTTCAATCGTTGGAGTAATGAGATTTTCTGGAAAGGGCTAATGCGCAACTTTGTTAATGGATACGCTCTAAAACGCAGTTTCGCTGTTTCGATTAAACGCGCGACTCGGTGGAACGAAGCTTTGTGCCTGGCTTTAAATATAGTAACTAAAAAAGTTTCGAGGAAATTGAAGTTTACTTTGATGATAAAAAAAAGTAATCGTTCTCAAAAACTCACGAGATCAAAGGATAAAAGTCCAAAGTTTGTGAAGCACGAAAGCGACAAGAACGTCCGCGCCCAGAATTCAAAGAGCAACGTTCTGGACAACGAGAACAAAATGAAGTGAGAGGCCAGCAAATTTTTTTCTAACGCCGAGAGCGAGCTCCGAGGCGAGTCGCGCAGTGAATAGCCCCCGCGGCTCGCTCGGGGAAAAAACAAAGGGGAATACGCGCTGAAAGAGAGAGAGAGAGAGAAAAAGGCGATTCATTCCGGCCGGATGAACCGAGCGGGGAGGGTGCAACTACGAGGACGATTACGCCCGGGGAAGAAAAAGCGCGCGCGCGGTTTAAGCCGCGCGCAAAAAGCGAATCGATGAAAAGGCCCGCGCCACAACGGAGCTGCTGGCCGCCGCCGCCTCCTCCGTTGCGGCCGCTGCGCCTTACGATGAAACGATTAGCGCGGCCTTTAATGGCGCGAGCCACTTATGAGCCGAGCAACACTTCAGACGAGCTTCGCTCTCTCTCTCTCTCTCTCTCTCCGGGTAAGGGCTTGGAAGCGACACGACCTGCAGGCGACTTTTTGACGTCGCGCCCCGCCGAGATCGACAGCTTCGGAAGAAGCGATTAAAGTGCTGATCGACCCTCGCTAATGCCAGCTGACTTTTAATGACTGGTAACTCGTTTTTAAAGGGCTCGGAATCTTTTGTTCCCCGAGAGAGAGAGAGAGAGCTCGGGGAGCAGCTCTCGGTCTCTCGTGTAATTGTTCGAGTTTTTCAAAGACTCTCTCGCGACTCATGGTGTGATTTTCGAAACTGCCCTCGGGCATGGGAAACTTTTATACCGGATTGGGCCCTGGGATTGAAACTAAGATGGAAGACTTCCTATTATTGCTATTATTTAACGGCAGATTTTTTACTCGCGAAAGGTGTACCTAGATTTATTTGCATACAATTAGCTTCTCCCCGAAGATGAAGAACGAAACGCCATTACGTTTAACAGCCAGCTCTTATATTTCTCAATTGTAAAAGCACAAACGACGATGCGTCAACTGAAAATAAGTGATCGATCGCCGAAGGCTTTCCAATTTTCCGAGACGAGCACATCGCATTTGAACAATCTATAATTGGCCGCGTCATCCGATCGGCGCGACCCAACAATAACACCCCCTTAAAAAAATCGAGGCGCTAAAAAGACGAGGGGATATTTTTGAATCGCGAAGAAACCGTTGCGATTGTTATTGCAAAAGCCACGTCTCGCAAACACAGCTGTGTCGAGAGGCGTGGGCCGGACACACCGAGAGCGCACAGCGGCCGAGATAATACTCCTCTCGCACAACGGCGGAGATGGGCTCTTCTCACTCCGCGCATTAGTTTAGGATTACAAAACAAAGATCTTTCCCTCTCTCTCTCTCGCTCGTACGTCTGTCTGTCGCGGGGGAGTTCATCAGTCACGTCGCTCGTCGATGCGCCGCCGCCGCGCGAATCGGAGAGCTGGAAAAATCTGCCCGTTGGCGAATTAATAAGCCTTTGTATTGTAATGGGAAGACGCGCCGAGCCGTGTCTCGAGGCCTTTTCAATTAGCCGGGCGAGAGGAGGCTGAAATTTATCGCTTTTGCACATTTCGTGACTTTGGGTATTAGGCAACTAATGATTTTGTTATGTGCCTTTCCTTCGGCGACTTCCGGGAGTGATAATGGCCGGTGTTTCAGCGCATAATTACAGTAAGACGCGGAATATAACTGTTCGAGCTGTTAAACCTTCGAATGTCTTTCTAAGCGTTAAAATTGTTTCTCTAATGTTTATTGTCGTCGTAATTGCAGCTTATTACGAGCAAAAAGTGTTCTTCAATAATTTGAGAAAAAAAGCGCGTGTATTACTTTGCATTGGTACTTTTCATTGTGACGTTACGTAAGTTCTTATTAGAAAGATAAATAGACTGAACTTAAGTGTAATTGATTCCATTAGTACAGCAGCCTTTGTTCTCATTTGAAAAGCACGAACAAGGGCTTTTCGTAAACTCTATTTAACCTTCGTCGAGGCGTACAATAATCTTCAGTTGTTAAAAATATGTCGAAGGCGAACCTTTACCGGGCAATCTAATAGTATTATACAATAAGACATTTCAAATGTAATTACCAAGAAAGTTCATTGTACCAAAGTAACTCGTTGAAGGTACGAGTGTATTTCATCAAAACATTCCGAAATTATACGCGCAATCAAATTGAAAATAATAAACTGATACGACTTCCCATTGGTTGGCACGCGCAATAATCAAAATAAATTTGTAAAAACGATAATTTTTAACCCGAAAGGGCGGCGATCAATGATCGATTATAAAAAGTTTAAACCTCGAAGGGTATATTTACGCTTGGACGCAGACGGCGTGACATTAAGGTGCGAGTTAAAGTGAAACTCGCGACAAAAAGAGCAAGACTTTTTACGCAAAGTGAAACTTGGTCGTATCGTTTAAGTGTTCTGTTTTTACAGCGAAATGGATTTCTATTGAGTGTTCTAATAAATCGCTATAGATTAGATAGATTAATTGATCTGTTTATATTTTTTTCTCCTGCGGCGAATAGATTTAGTACTTTGCGACGATTCACCGCAATGAGAATTACAAACATTGCAATTTTTCTTTATTCATTCTATGTTACGAAAATCATCAGAGAACAAAAATAAATTCAGAGACTCAAAAGCGTCTTATTTTACAAAGTTCAACGACAGCAATCGACGCGAAACCTCTCAATCCCTCCAATTACCATTCTCATCGAACCATAAAAAAAAAACTCCGCTCTCCCGAACAGCTTCGCCAAAGGCAAAAAACCTCTCTCACCTCTCGCCGTTCGGTATCTCCGGGAGCCGTGAAAACTGGCCGCTGGGAGGAGGCGGGCAGCTGCCTGCATCTTCGCGAGAGAGCCCCTCGCGAATCTCCGGGGCATTGTATTACATCCGCCGCGCATCGAGAGAAGCGCGCATCGCAGCGAGTCCAGCGAGGCAGCTGTTGCGCGCGGCGTTCACCGCTCGACTAACGGCACAGAGCGCGGCGTCTTCCGCGAGAATAATAGCCGAGAGGAGGTGCGAGAGCTTTCGGAGATTAGCGACATGTACGCGCTTCGTTTTTTTTCCGTCGAATTTTTACGATTTTCTTTGGAGGCTCGCTCTTTTTGCCTCCTGCGCGCGACGTAAGAAGCGTTTAAGGTCGACGATGGCCTTTTTTGCGCGCGTGTTATTATCTAAAGCTTATACGAGTGATCGTCGTGACTTTATTTTTCAAGGTGAACTGTATATACGCCAGACGTTCTTTGTGCCTCAGCTCGAAATGAAAGTATTTATGATCGCGAAGGTCGAATTAGATTTATCAAAGGTTTTACTTCGACGCGCGAGGCTGCACATCTAGCGCCGTGAATACCAGCTGTTTCCACTCAATTATAATAGAACGGAATGAAATTAAAATTTATCACGCCGATAGCACTCGTTTACATCCGCTTTTTTTCTTCGTCAACTTTCGTCGTCTGCCACCTTTCCACCCCGTGTCTCGGCTTTCCCCCCGTCGGCTTTTTGTCGCTGCCGCCACTCGAGCTCTCCTAAATTCATTCTCCGCTGCTGCTCGCTAAGCTGAAAGCCCGCGGGATCCCGCGCGCATCGCTCTCTCTTTTCCCGATGCGTCGGAGTAGCTCGAGCTCGAGTGTTTTTCGTCGCGTGCCGGTGCATACATATACGTTCCTCCGGCATCTGTTTACGAGCATTTCACTTGTCTTGTTTTCGAGTGCGCTCGTCGCGCGTTTCTTTGCTCCTTCAATTTTCGCGCTGGTTTCATCCTCGTCCCCGCTTCGATGCACTTTTTTTTATTACGATCTTCCGGCGAAAGAGGAATTGTTCTTTTGTACCGAATAAAAGTACAGCAAAACGTTCTCTCCTCTCAAAGTACTTTAAATTCGCCAACGGTTGAAATTAATTTTGGAAAAAATACAGATTGAAGTGACGCTAATGATTTATGCATCACGACTGTAGTAAATAAAGATAAATGCCACTTTGCCAATGACACTTTACGAAATTCTATGTTAAACAGTCCCCGGCACTCGAGACAAAGAGATTCTCAAGCTGCACAACATATTCCCAAATCAAGTACATTGCGCAACTACGGCAATTTCACCAGCTAAACGTGCACTAAATTTTCATTACAAAACGAGAGTGCATGCAAATCGAGCTCCGAAAATTCATTAACATTCACCCATAGCCGACCGAGGAAAAAGAGCGAAGCGTCAGCCGTTAGCTCTGCTGCAATTAATTGCATAATTAAAGCGTCCACTTTCAATTCCGTCGACGTTCGTCCCAGCGTAGGAGGCTCCGCGAACGAAGGACGGAGAGAAAGAAAGAGCGGAAGGCTCCGCCAGAGTAGTGACCCGCAGAAAAACCCTTCGGAGGAAACGTCAGTCCCGCCGGTGGCGGGGAATGTCGAAAGCCGCGCGCGGAGGGAAAAGCGAGGGAGGGGAAACAATTCACGCGCGGCATCGGCATTTTTCGTCACGTCCGCGCGCGGCTCGCCGCCATTTGAATACAATGCAGCCAACGGCGAGAGGCTTTTCTCTCCCTTCTGCCCCCCGACGAGGGTCTAGGTTAAGTAGCTCTTTTTCGCGGCCCGGGACGACGACGCCGTCTCGGTGATGCACGTATTTCCGCGGGCCAATTAGCCTAATTAGGGAGACACTTATCGCGGCGTTTAGCGCTGCTTCCTCCGTCCTCTTAGGCCCGGCGAAACTCTACTCTTTCGCGTCTTCTTTCTCCTCTTTCTACCGGCGTCCGCTGCAGCCGGCCGCGGCGGGGGAGTTGAGTTACGCGCCGGGCTGCGCGCGCTGTTTATGTCGTCTGGAATTGCTTTTAATTATGAAGGAGTGCTGCATGGATTGGGCTCGTTTATTCGTATGGCTCCCAGATGGGAAAAGCGCCGGCGGATTCTTCCAAGGAGTTATGATCGTACAAATTTACTTAATTGTTCGCGACGAGCCCTTATTTTTAGCGCGCGCATCACAACTAATTAATTTGAGACACTATTTTTATACGACTCGTTTCTTTCTCGGAAAATTCGAACGAAAAGGTTCGAAAATTATTTTTGACTCCGTTTTGTTTTATTTTTTTACAGAAATGTATCTATGTATATAGTTATAAAACAGCTATAGGTCAAACTGGTTCTCTCTTTTTCATACTCTAGCAACCATAAAAAAGAAAACTCATTTCCGCAACTCTATTCATTTTAGTAATTAAAAATTACGCAACGCCCTCGAAAATGTACAGAAAAAGAGCAACTCTCCGAGCCTGCCTCCATCATACATAATCGTCGAGCGATGTTACTCGATCCTCTGCCGAAAGCCACGCGCCATAGAACAAGGCTCGGCCCGCGAGAAAGCATTTGACGCAATTTCCGGCGGCTGTCCCGTCGAAGGAAAAAAAAAATCGCGTAGGGTCAGAGAGCCGAGGAGAGGCTTCTCTCTGTCTCACAAAGGGAGTGCTGCGCAAGCGCCGAGTGAAAGTCCTTTTTCCTGCGCGCGCTTACGGTTTTAGGGTCCCGCATCCTCGGCCACTCTCAAAATCCCCCCGCGCCTGCATTGTTTATAGGCTCGCTTTCGAGAAAGCGGAGGAGAGCCCCGAGGTATACAAAGGATGCAACGCGAGCAGAGCGCATTCCTCGGCGCGCTCGCCGGGTAAAGGATCCTGCGGCGGGGGACGACGCGCGCGAGCCTATAAGCAACTGCACGTGGAGAATAAATGACGCGCCGAGCTTTTCGAGGCTTTCCTTTTCATCTCTCGATGGAATCAGCTCGTTTTTCATCCTTTTGAGAGGCTCCGCGCTTCTTTATTGGTTCGATTTTTTTTCTAGGTTTCGGTGGAAATTTTATTGTAGAAATTGAACGTGAACTTAATCAAAGTGAACGTCGCGTGTATTTAACATTTTTCTCTGATAAGCACACCTAACTCACCGGTATGTAAGTAATTTTTGCACGAACTCGTGAATTTTGAACAAGAGACGCTTACCTAAAACAAAAAAGAAAATAAATTATTAATAAAATATTAAAACATGCATATAAATTGTTATTAGTAAATATTTTTGTTAATTTCACATTTTACTTTCACTAATTACCAAGAAATTATAGTTAATAATCCTTTTCGTCAAATAAAATTCTTATCTAATTCCTTCCATACACCAATATCAATCAAGATTTCTATCCCCACAACTGATTAATCATCAGCGATTCAACGGAATAACATTCCGCATAAATAATAATCCACGTGAAACGTATATGCATATCCCGTTCATCGGGGCATCGCGTCCGTTTCGAGGAAAAAGGCTTTATCCCGTCGGCCGTCTCCGATGTCGAATAGTTTAATGAAACGAGCCCGAGGGCCGCGGCGCCGCGCATTCCTATAAATTTTCCCGAGTCGGCACGAGGGTGGCGCGGCTTTGGCTATTTTGATTGGTGCGCTTATCGGGGCCCCACGCGTACATTACGCCGAGCGGAGGGGATCGCTCACGGACAGATAGGAAAAGCTCCGGATTTTCGTCTCATCTCGATATGGAGATAATGAACAATGGCTGCCGCTTATTTATTGCCTCCCCGCTGATATGATGTTTATTCTGCGGGGATAAGTGTCTCCCTTTATCACGCTTCGGGGTAAAATTGTTTCAGTTTTTTTTTTGTATATATTACTAAGCAGGTCCCGCAGTACTTCCCTCAGAAGCGATTTTCAGCAGATAAGAATGTTTGCGCGATCGAGCGCGCAAATTTAATTACAAAGCCAATCTCGCTCGGAGGCGTCAGCCAAGAGAAACCGTGGCCCGTTAGCCGTTCGGCCGTGGAAGGGCGACACAGCGCCGCAACGCTATACCCGGACGAGCTGAAACAACAACGAGCGCGCGCGGCCCGCAAGGAACGTCTCTCGATGCATTTTCAATTTCCTGCGCCGCTGGAGGAGAGTTTAGAGCCGTTTTCCCACGTAGGATTAACTGCCGGCCGAAGGAGCTGGCCGCCGCGCGCTTTATTAACGGGGAACGGAGCTGCTGCTGCTGCTGCTGCCGCTGCTTCGGGAAAACGAGTCCTCCTTTTCTGCCTGTTTTCTCTCCCTTCGCGCTTATCTCCTCGGCTCCATCCAATTTTGCCTCTATTTTTCTTCCTTTCCTTCCCGTTCGGCTATTACCGCCGGGTTTCTGTCATTTTTGACCCCGAGATCTTTATCTGGCCTTCATTTTTCACGCAAACGAGTTTCCATTTCCATTTCAAAGTTTCTGGAGACTTTTACGTTGCTTTAATTATCGGCTCTGTAATTTCGTAAGGCACTCCAACACCCGAGGATATTTTCGCTCGTTAATAGAGGAATGAGAAGGCGAAATATCCGAAAGACTGTTATTAAGGCCGGCGGGGAAGCGGCAACAGTATATATACCAAACGCATTCTTTCCTTCGGCCCCAAAAATGTGTTCCATTCTCTTGGCAAATCAGCGAATCCCACGCATTTCGAAATTTCCGCTGCTCTTCCTGTCGGCCTCCTCCCACCTCTCTCTCCCATTCTCTTCTCTATACGCCTATATGCATTTCCCAGCCCGGTTTCGTTTATACTATATCTCTCCGTCCTCTATACCGGCGCACGTACCCTGCCTGCGCACGAGAGAGGCGGTGATCGGACACGGCGTGCGTGACGGCTAACTGTAAAGCACGTCGCGTCTTTAACTGCTCGCTCGGGAGTAAACTTATCAGCGGTGGTGGGGCGAGAGCGGCTCTTCTCTTTCTGCTGATGCACTTCGGCAGAGAGAGAGAGAGGAAGGCAACGTCACCTGGCATACGTGCCGCCGCCGCGAGAGAAAGAGAGAGAGAGGGTCCGGCCAGCAGCGGCTCTCCTCTCCCTCCCCGAGTCTCATAGAGAAGGTTTTCGCTATCCGCTGCTGCTGCTGCTGCCGCTGCAGCCGTGAGCTCTTATTTACGCCTTGCTGAAAGAACAAAGGACGAGTGCGAAAGAGCGAGTTTTCTTCGATGTATTTTCTAGATTGCCGGAGCGGTTCTCGGTGTTGGCGCGACTGTATATTGTCGCCCCGCTTGCAGCTGCGGCGAGTCGCGCGCGGCCTGAAAGGATGCGGACATTCCGACCCGATGGATTCATCATTTATTTTAAAGAGCCTTAGCGTTACGACTACGTCACTTTTCGGCTTTTATTTACTTTGTACTTTACGAGGAGCTCTCGTCGATATCGGAAGGATTTTACAGCCCGATTTAGAAGCCGGCTTCGGATGTGGGTGCAGTAAAACTGATGGCGAATCTCAAATATTTATGCAAATCAATAATAAAGCCAGATAAAAAGTGTTTTAGAAATCGCGGTTTATCGGGCGATGCTCAAATAATCCTCAAAGGAGAGAAGCTCTAATCGACAAGTAGCCTCTTTCACTGCCGCGATCGCGAATAACGATTGGAAACGTTGCAAAAATAATCGGCGCACCGGCAGTATTCTCCTCCCGAGAGCCGACGACGACGCTGGTAAACAGGAAAAATCAGGGTCAGTGCATCTCGCGCGCACACACGCTCGTTTCGCGTAACACGAGTGAGCGCGCGCCGCGAGTGCAGCATCTCTCTCTCTCTCTCTCTCTCTCTCTCGCGGGCAAGAGCATCGGAAAGGGGGCAGAACCCGTATTGGGTCAGTGGCGCCGCGATATCCCAAGCCTCGGCGCAGGACGAAGCCGAGCGAGCAGAGCGGCCGACGCCGCCTCAGTCTCCTTTCTTCCTACGTCTCTCTCTCCGGAGAGGATAAACTTGGGTTAGGCCTCTCTGTCCCGAGTAACGGCACCTTCTGCCTCCTCCTCCTCCTCCTCTCTTGCTTTTTCTCGACTCTTCTGCCGGCGGATCCTCGGCTCGTACGAGCGACGTTTCGAGACTCGCGACCGGGAATATTAAGCAGCTTCCGGGCTTTTTTCTTTTTTCTTTCTTTATACCCTCTCTTTCGCTCGCGTTGCTCCTTGGCGTATATATATATACACGTCGACGGTCGACCGAGCGCTACTTGTTGCGCCGAGTTCGGGAAATAAGCGGCGGCCGGACCGATGGGGACCCTTCTTTGTCCGGGCCTTGAAAATTTGCGGAGATTTTTTTGTTTGGATAGGATTTTCGAGTTGGTCTGCTTGTTTGTTATTGGAAATCAATGTTTTGACAGCTGGAAAAGTAGGCCGTGAAAGTTATTTCTTGAAGAGCACGTTGCTGCGCTTTTGTTTTGGAGAAACGGGTTATATTAAATCTTGTTTACGCGCCAATTTAATAACATCTATTTTATGATCTACTATAAGTCTGAATTTGTAATTATTAAAAAATAACTTGTCTTTCAGCATGATTAAATTGATAAATTTTACTTTTTGCCATTCACGACTGCGAGTTTAAGATAAAGGCAGCAGTATTATTGATATATCTTTAAATGTCGAACGTAATTGAATTTAATTAGCATAATATTAAAGTAAACGGCAGTGTAGCTTCACTTTCAAGAATACTTCATATTTCAGAACAATGTATTTATAGGAAATAAATCATGACGTTATTTCGCAATGCGAAATACTACGATGGCATCTTGCGTAGATTCTTAATAACAGCTGTGTCAAAAGAAGTGTCATCAATGGATTACGAATGATGGAGCAATGATTTACAACGATTTGTAATGATTTTGGAAACTCATCGATCGAAAATTAATCAAAATAAATCTTCTTTTACTTTCAAACACGTCGACGAAGCATCGAAATCCACCTCCGCAACCACTTGCATAAGTCGTTCTTTTCCCACAAGACACACGCTTTTCTTGCCGAAGTTCCCGAAGCAAAAAAGCCAGAGCAGCAGACGCGTCTATAAATCGACGAAAAAAAAAGCCCGGCCTGCTAATGACGTTTACGATAGGGAAACCACTGCGAGGGAGGAGACGGAGAAAGAGAAAACGAGCGGCGCAGCAGCTCGTGATCCTAATCCCTGAATCACAGTCGCGACGATGACGAAGTCGTACATGAGCGCGGCAACAGCAGCGGCAGCAGCAGCCTTTGCACACATTCTGGGTCACGTGTGCTTCGGGACACACTCGACTGCACACAAGCGGGCGCACGGACGTGCCGGCAATGTGCGCCTGTGAGTTAAATCTCGGTTGCCTCACGGTCTGGCTCACGGTGCACCTCTGCCTCGCGGGTAATGTTGATAAATATTTATGAGCTCGTTCGAGAAGAAAGGGTAGATTTGTCGAGCTTTTCATTTGGGAGCAATAGCCGGCTTGTTTTAGATAAGGTGTGATCAAGCATTTTTCAATTTCTGTCATTTTTCCGATAAAAAATGGAATTGGTTTTTGGGTTTACTTGCAGTTTTATCAATGGTTAATATAACTGTAGGAGGCTGGAAGAAGCCTAGGAGTTTCGTCTCAAGGTTGTCCACCAAGCTTGTCAATGGAGCTTACGATGGACAATTCCCTTGCTCCAGACGCCATGAAAACCCTCTGAGCCCGGATATATATCCAGTTGCCTCGACTGGTCTGCTATCGAGCTTTGAGTTTAACTGGATTTTTATTGGCTAAGATAATACATATATACATCTATTCTGCTAGCGAGCGCGACAAACCCTACGCCACCAGTCGGGAGGGCACCCAATTCGCTCAGGCTCATCCCACTCCCTAAGGCTCCAACGTTCCCACCAAAAAAATGCCTACATAACTACAAGTTTTATGTGTACTTATCACATTGGTTAATATTATCTTTGGTAATTTCTTGTTCTCGCTGGTTGCTTTATGGATTTGACGATTATTCTAATAAAAATTCTTAACAAGTGTAAAACGAATTCTGGATGCAATGTACCCTGGACTAAAGCATATCAATTCCGGGCTCAATCTATCAATAATTCATTTAATTCCCCGAAGAGATCCAGCTCAGCGTGCAGAGCTAATACACTCCTAATCTAACCTTCTCATCGATACATATAGACTCGGCGCGTCTAATTACCGGAAAAGCAAGCAGCCTCTTCATAAATTTTCCAGCCGAAGCAGCCGAGAGATAAACGCCCCCCCTGCGAATCGTAGACTCCCAATTAACGAGCCTCTCTCGCCGCACCGAATGTCGACGCACGAAAAATACTCATAAGCCGAGAGGCGGAAACGGCGTCTCGCTCGAGGAGCTTGCGTTTCGCTGCTCGAAGGACCGAGATTCCGGTGCGAGCTGCGCGCGTACCTGTGTGTGCGCGCGTGTGTATGTATGCGCAGCGGGTGAATGGGCCGTAGCAGCAGCAGCAGCAGCAGCTGCCTTTGTTGTGCGCGAGCGGTCACTCCTTTCGGCACGCACCTGCGCACGAGAGTGCCTATATACTCTCGCTCTCGAGAGCTGCGTGCGCGCCCATGGAAATTGCCGAGAGGGCTACTCTCTGGGGTAAGAAAGAGCCACTGCTGACTCCTCTGCGGGCTCATGGGAAGCTTTGTAGTGGTTTCGGAGGAATTTCGTGACGGTTATCGGCACGATATGCCGAGGGCTTTGTGAGAACCTTTCGGGGCTCTAATTTCTGGCTTCGGGAGAGAGAGGGTGTTTTGTGAACGCGTATAGGTGCACGGCCAAAGTCCGTTAGGAATGGAAAAATAATGATTGCACAATTATAGTTTTTTCGTTAATCTTGTCAGAACGATTCGTTACATAATACGATCAATGCTTTATTAATCAATTTACCTCTCTTGTAAACAAAAATTATTAAAATAGCTGAATCTAATATCACGTTCACTATTTAAGAAATGATGTGAAAAAGCTAAAAAAAAAGTGAAGTATTCGTGACAATTAGCTGTAAACGGCCGTAGAAGAGAACAAATATCACAGCTGACCTCGTTTTTCCCGTAACATAATAGGTTTGAAAAAGCCTAACAAGGCCTCCCTATTCGGGGCAGTCTTAATTTTGGTGGCCGGCACCATTTTACGGCTGAAATAACGATGTAATTTATATGGTTAGCTGTTGGACGCTCTTTGAATTGCCCTCAGTACAATGCAAACCGGATTTTCTAGTTATCGTCGAGAGAGCCTACCACGCTCCTACGGAAATAAATTTGCCCATTTTCTCTGGTTCGCGCTCGGCTAACAAAGGATTTTGGCCTACCTGCGACCATTGTTCGCGCGATCAACTTTACACTTTTTTTTTTTTACCGATTCCCAGTAATTTTATCGTGTATTTAATAACGACTGCTGTTTTAAAACTGTTCTCTTCCTTCGCGTGTAAAAGGGCTCTGAATGAAAAATGCAAAAGAAATAAAGTAGACGGATATCAAAGATAAATACGTAAATTTCAAGTACGACAAAGGTTACTTTTTACTGAAATTTAGTATTGTAGAAAAAGGCATGCTAAAATTAATCGCATTATGAATCACGATAAAAACATCAGCATTCTATAGGTCAATCGTATTCTTCTCAAAACTACGAGTACAGTTTTAACTTTATAAAAGATTTACAATACACATCCATCAGCAACAAGACTATCGACCCTCATACCAAACGGCCGCTTTTCACCGGATCGCTTACCTCAGCGTAAAAAAAAATCACAGTAAATCTAATGGGCTCTAATCGCTATAAGAAACTGCTTGCTGCAGCCTCGCAGTGCTTCGCCGCCACGGCTTCGAGGGGCTGCAGAGAGAGAGAGAAGGAGAGCAGTGCTCCGGCTTCAGCTGCTCCGGATCGCCGGCGATGCTTTAATTGGCACGCAGGTGCAGGCCACGGCGACTTTCCCCCATGATATGCGCGCCGCGCCGAGGTTCCGTCCCTCCCCGTCGAGTGATTTTTCGAATCACGCGTCGGCATTTTCGACGTTCCCAGGGCCTTTAAAAAGCCTCTCTAATGGGGCTCGACTCGCTTCTTCCCGCCGGTTCACAATGCTGTTTACGATTTTTCACTCGGGACTCTTGTATTAAACGCTGCAATTGTCGTCGGTGCAGTCCGAGGCTGAGGCGCACGGGAGAAGTTTAACGTTTTAAATAAACGCGCGATCAATTGGTTAGATATTCGGTAGGTCAATTTGCGCGAGTACACTAATTGGCTAATTCGCGGGGTTGGATTCGATGCGGGCGCGGCGAGAGCGTTTCCGAAACGTGAAAAGTACACGGGTTTATACCCATAAAGTGTCACGGTGCACCTTTCGCAACGACATTGGCATTGGGGAATCGTTACAAAATCCCGCACGCTCCATTTATCCCTTTCGTGTTCGGTTTATGTGTGCAGAGATTCGTGTTTCCAATTAGTTTTTATTTTTTTTACAATAAAACGTAAATATTATACGCTTTTGAAATAAAAAGTTAATATATTGCATATATTTTTGTGTGGCTTGAAAATTTTCCGCGTTTATTTTTACAGATCATTTCCTGAATGCTGAAAGGCACGTCCGCATAAGTTGCCGGGATTTTTGCAAGTCACAAAAGAAATACAAACGTAATTCCAACTCTTTAAACATTAAAGCATTATTTACTATAGTGGAGACGCGTTTGCTTTGGGAAAAGTCTGATCCGTTTTTTTTTCCTCTCCATTCATATGAATGGTCGTCGAAGTGGCATTGAGCGCGCGAACATTTCTTAAAAAGTAAACGTATCGCTATTCATTTATACCGCCGCGTGAATGACTCACTGGACGGCGTCAAATGAATATTTAAATATTGCCAGGTATATCCTCCTCTCGGTGATGTAACTTTTCGCGTTCTTATTCTGGCTGAAAGTTGTTCGCTTGAATTCAGTTTATTTTGAGATAAAAAGCGGAACCTTTTCGGTGCCTTTTGATGGCTTAGCAGGCGTTACCAGCAGCAAGAAGATCGTTTGATTTTCTTTTTATATACCGCTTCAATTTTTAACATTGAATTTTAAAACGGTCTGCAGATATAAAACTAAGCTTATTTTTTTATTCTACACAGGATATAATTATGCAACAAATAAGTACTTTAATTATAAAAATTACAAAAATTTTATTTTTCAACTCGCATTCTTTGTTGCTATATTAATCACGATGTAATTTGCGTTCTTTTTTTGCATTAAAAATAAAAGTAAGAAATAAGAATTAGCGCTCGTAAACATAAAAATGACTTCTTGTCCGTATTTGATTACGATATCCTCTTCCAGTAAAAAGCACATTGTGTACCCGCTTATTAATGTAGGTAACGCATAAAAAAACTTTTGTAGCGTTTTCTGTGTTTCATTGAGAAACCGCTTGGAACAATGAATGGGAACAGCTTTAAATGCCAACAATGTACGAGCAATTTAAAACTCGAACGTACGTTATTAAAATATTCCGTAATGCCATGAGTCACAAGCGTCGCTCCTCGTTGATACACAATCCATCATATTCCCAATTGGCTCGTCGAGAGCCTCCCGATCCGAAATTTCAAGTTTCCATTACAGGAACGAATTAATAACCGCCGCCACAATATTCTCTCGCCTGGCGAATCAGACCAACGAGAAATCATTACAGTTACCCGCCCCTATCTGCGGGCGCAGACACAACCGACACGTCTCTCTCTCTCTCTCTCTCTCTCGTAAAATCCCTCCCTGATATCAGAGCTGCATTGCGCGCATAACTCGAATCGCAGCGCGCGAACTAGGCGCTCGCCGCCGCGGAGCCCCCGAAAACACGTCTACTCGAATTCTGCCCTCCCCGAGAGAACGACGCTCGCGAAAATTCCCGAGACACTCCGAGTGAAAGCCTCTCGGCGAGGCTGCGATAATGCACAGAGGGAACAACTAACTCGATATTCCGCGCGCTCGGAGAGCGATTCGCGCCGGGGAATGTAATTATTCGAGAGCCACTTCGCTGTGAATTAGGCAGGCTTTTTACGGTATTTAAGTTTAATAAACGTCGCCTGCTGAGTGTCTCTTGTAAAATAATAGTTTTTAGGGGTAGACAGTTCAAGATGGCGAATAATTGTGCAAAAGTAGGTCGTACATACCATCCATTCAAATCGATACGAAGCGAACAGATTCTTTTTGTTATCTTCGGTCTTTTGCTTTATCCGACGTCGAAAAGAAAAAAAATACATTTTACGACGACTCGTAAGTCGCATCGTAAACTTTTCAATCCATAAAGCTGCTCCTCCAACTCATTCTGAACTTCTTCCTTTAAAACACAATTCTATTTCCTTCCTCGACGACCGGTAACAGCAGCAGCAGCAGCAGCAGCGGCATTCGTTCGCCGTCCGCGCAGAGGGAATTCCAGCAACTTGTGAAGTATCCTCTCGCGCCGCCCAAAGCTCTCTCGGCAGCTTGTAAAGAAATCATCTCCCAACAAAAGCCGGCAGAGAATCCCATGCATCACAAGTACTCGGTTCATCTTCCTCCTAATCTCGGCCGCGCGGCTCTCCGCGGGGCCGGAGAGGAAAAAGCAGAGGAGCGGACAAAAGAATGCCTGAAATTGGACATATCCTCGGCGCCGGTGGCAGCGGAGGCGGAACGAGCCGAACGTGAAACGTTGCGTCGCGCGAGAGCGAGCGTCTCGGGAGCGTTACGTTATCGCCGCGCAGAGTCGGTTTCAGCGTCAGTCGCGCGGCGAGCGCAGATAGCCGCCTCCGATAAAGGCCGCCTCTCCGCTGAATCCTCGAGAGCGAGCCTGGGTTTCTTCCTGCCGCGCGAGAAGCGCCGACCGGAACGCTTTGAAAAACATGTTTTTTCAAAGAAAAAAAAAATATATATATATATATAAACGTTTTTTTATTTCCCGGTGCTCTTTTTGAAGTTGATATTCAGCTCTGGACGTAAAAAAGTAGACTTTGCACGCGCATATCAGCTGCTCTGTCGGGCATCCGAAATGCCGCCGCAAAATAATGGATGTCCCGGTAAATTTGAAACGCAAACGCTTACATATACATCATCTTCCTGTCCGCAGAATGATCGCGGCGAATGAGTCACTCTTGCGCAACGCGCCATGTGATCCTTCACGTGTAAGCTTTAACTTACCTCGTACGATACTACTTCCTTCTCATTGATAATGAGCTTTGACATATTTTTTTCCACAAAAAAATTGTTTCCGTCCTTCAAAAGCGCAACGAGCGGATTACGTATTCAGCAGCCTCTGTAACAGCGCATTCCAAGCCCAAAAAAAAGAAAAAAATTCCCAAGCCCAACTAAACCGGCTAAATAAGCCCCGCCGTTTCAAAAGCCAAGAATGTTAAACTCCAATTCAGGCCCGATAATTCGCCTCGTTCGACCCTAAAAATCGTGACGATCTCGAACAAAAGGGATCGTCTCGCGCTTCGGAGGAGTTGCCGATCAGTGGGTCGTGCCGAGCCTGCTCCCTTTTCCCTCCTCCCGCACACACACACTCCTGATCCTTCTCGGTCTCGCTTCCGTCCGCGAGATATATAACTCGCGGGGCGGACGATCGAGGGGTATAGGGGAAAAAAAGGGGTTTCGCTCTTCGAAAAATAATGTATCGCCCCCGGGGCTCCTGGTCCGCGCGTATTAGCCGCCGCTCGGCGATTACCGGCCCGAGAGAGAGAGCGGGGAAAAACTGCTGCGCCGCCGTAATCGGATGAAGAGGAGAGCGCGGGGAGATGGGAGCACGCGATCCGCGGGGGGAGCGCGTGAAAAATCTGCTGGATAAGATGGAGATACGATGAGAGAGAGGGAGTCCGCCGTCCCACTCTCTGTGCGCTAATGCTGCTGGTACTTGCGAACTCTTTCGACGGGAATCGCTGCCGTTGCTAAATTAATCGAGGGATAAGGCTCGCTCGATGTGGTAAAAATTGCGTTGGAATGGGAGGCGCCGATTGATTGCGGAGACTGTTCGCGTTCGTTTGTTCGAACGTCGATAGTAGAAGTTATTAGTTCAAACGTTTTAACAGCTCGGGGGGCCTCTCCGAGTGACCGAAGCAGATCGATTAATTTGGATGGAATAAAATGCTTAAGATACAAGCGACGAACGATAAGCAGACTAAAAACCAAAGGGGAGACGTAAATGGAAAAAGTGATAATCGGACGGAGATAATCGCGAGGTGAAGGGTTCTAAAATGAAAAATGGATCGGCGAGTGCACGTGTTAATTTATTATAAAATATCTTGATTTCGAAATATATTTATAAAGCCCGTAAGCTCATATTATTTTCCATTGACTCGAAGCGAAATAATTTCTCAAAGTTACGCTATACCTTTTTATCTCCTCTGCCGCGGAATAAAGCTACTGCCCGAGAGCACAAAGAGACCAGTATCAATTTAAGAGTAAGTCATTCCGTAAAGTTAGCGCGCGCGCCATTTCCCCGCACGAAGTTTACAAGGTAGTTTACAGAAGCCAAGGGCGCAGCTGCAAAAACTCGTCTATGCGCGCGCGAGTAACAAAAAGGGGCTGCTGCTGCCGCTGCTGCAGCAGCAAACGATGAATGAAGAGAAAGCAGCCGAAGACAGAGAGCGGCTCTGGAGAAAAAAAAACGACCAGCTCGCCGGGGAGACACGAGAGCCGTTTTAGCCGTGGGAGAACACCGCCGGCAGAA
The DNA here is from genome assembly GCA_900474385.1 of Ormyrus pomaceus. Lineage (NCBI taxonomy): Eukaryota > Metazoa > Arthropoda > Insecta > Hymenoptera > Ormyridae > Ormyrus > Ormyrus pomaceus. Next base: position 106,015 of record UCOM01000065.1, read on the forward strand.
GCTTAGAGAGAGAGAGGCTCTCGAGCAGTCACGAGGAACCTGCGCCCGCGGGGGAGAGAGAGAGACGCTAGCAGAAATAGAGCAGGTGAAAAGAGAGCTGAGAGTCGTCCGTTTCTCGGGGGCGCGTCTATAAGCGAATAAAAAGCAGGAGGGCGTAAGCTGCGTGCGCGGATTATTAAAGCCAGGAGAGAGCCTCGAGGGTGTAAGGCCCCGCTTTTTTTTCTCTCTCTCTCGCGGATATAGATTGCGCTACTGTTTTGCAGGAGGCTGCTTCGGCGATTAAAGCAATTTCCAGGGGGAGATGGCTTCGGCTATTATGGGGGAGTGGCGTGTCTCGTAAGAGTTTTTTCTCCCGATTGCCGCCGCTGCTTCTGTTGTTCTTCGTTTTTCATAGACTCTCGCCAAGTCTATATTGAACTGCGATTTCTAAGGATAGTTCGTCTCTGTTGGAGCTCGTGATCCTTGATTTTAGCGCAGATTTCGGGTTACCGCAGCATTAATAATTTCAAATGTAACGATTTTTTAATTCAACAGCGCGTTGAATCAGCTATTATATTTATAGTGCCGCGCTCGCCGTTTCAAAGTTATGAAGTTGCTTCTCAAAAGGGTATACGCTCCTATTCATAAAAGTCAACTTCGGCGCGGCAGTACGTCTTCGTTAGCGGCGATCTCGCTATCATAATATTCAAATTAAATTAGCCCCGCTCGGGAATCGATGACTTACCACGGCCCGTAAAACAGCCGTCCCAATATTCCCCCCGCGTTCATTGTTGTCATCAATATGCATTAAACGAACGCTAATCAGCATCCGCGGGGCTCGAGATTTATCGAGCGAGTAAAGAGAGGTGCAGTTCATCGACCGGCGCTCTCTCGCTCGTCGAGAGATTTACAGCTCAAGGAAAGCGGGCATCACCGCCGCCAGGAAGGCTGTGGTGGCTTCGTCGTCGTCCGCCGAAGAGAAAAATCAGCCGGCACTATTTACCCAAAGCAATTACGAGAGCCCGGGCCGCGAACGCGCCGCTTTAACGTCGACGCGCGCGCGCGGAAATCCATATAGCCGTCGCGTAAATCAGCTGGACGCCACGCGTTTCCAGGGGGCCGAAAGGCGGCTTTGCGCGCGAGGCTGACGCGCTGCGTTATGTATACATGTATATACACGGAGTCGGAGTAAAATGGAATTGCAGCGTACTTTCGCGTGCGGCGCTGTTGCGTCAACCGGATACGCCGAGGCAGAACGGCGTAGACGCAAATTAGCCGCAATTTGCAATATGGCTCCACTCTATTATCCTTTATGCATTGCGCTCTCTCTGTCTCTCTCTCTCTCTCTCTCTCACTCTCTCGCTTATCGTTGTTTAGCTCCGGCGCGGAACGCCCGGCTAAGTAGCCAGGGAAATGTTATTTTATCGAGAAACGAATCCTCCCAGCGGCGGTAGTCGTCCTACCGTGCTACCGTGGTGTTTCGCTTGCTGTTGCTGCTGCTGCTTTTGCTTGTACGAGGCCAAATGAAAATCCCATGACCGATGCGCTTCAATGCTGGAAAATGTCTCGTTGCTGTTTTCTGCTTCCCCTTGGCTTTTGGTAATTATGGAAAGTGGCCTCGATTTGCGAGGCTTATACTTATTAAATGTCAAATCGATGTTTAAGTATTTTGCAGTTCCTGGGAGAAAATTAACCAGTTTTGCTGCTCGACATGTTTTTTAAATAGAGCTTAAATTGAAATTAGCTAAAATCTCTTTAACGATTCTACCGAGAACTGATGGTAAAACTTGAAGTTTTAGTTACACTTTATAAGACTCAAGACAGATTAAGTTAAAGAAGGTTAATTTTTCAATATATACTGCAAAGTTTTTTCTTCAAAATTCTTATGCAAGAATGTACTCGTGTTATACAAGACTTTGAGTAAAATGGATCGTGCGCCGCTGACAAAAGAAGAGCAAAACGCCAGAAATAGAAGATCCAAGAAAGCCCGGCTCCGAGAAAAATGCAAACGGTACACGATCCCCAAAGCACATGAGCAGCACGAGGAGCAAAACAAGTGCCCAAAGGGAAGTAGCAGCAACAACCGCTAGAACAAAAAAAAAGGCGTATGAGTGACGGGTCAAGGAGGAACTTCCGGTCCCAGGGTCGTTCCTCGGCCTGCGTCGAGCGTCCTTTGCCACCTCGGGCGCGCTCTTCATTTCTCATCGTGTTGCACACTTTTTCTTCCAGCGCACAAAGCCGCTCTCTTCCCCCGGAGGGTATAAGAAAACCGCGCGCGTCAACGTAATCTCGAAAAACGGCCGGGAGCGCGGAGGAAGCAGCGAGAGACTCCGCCGCCAGATGACGGAGAGAGAGAGAAGAAGGGGGGAGAAACGAGCCTGTGGAATGTCTGCCGCGCGCACCTCACGATTCTCCCGATTTTCGGACAAACTAGGGGCTGCGCCAGATGTGACGCCGCCGAGATCCTCTCCCCTCCCCTCCCACTCCGAGCTATGCCACCTTACATTACGCCTCGCTCGTAAAAGCACGCCGCCTCGAGAGCACTGGCTTTCGGTCTCTCTCCCCTCCGCTCTCGTTTGTAGTAAATGTCACGTTCCCCCGGTTTAACGCGGGCTTCATTGGGAATTATTGAGCGGGCTTTTCATTAGTGCGGGGAATTCTCGAAATTCGAGACGCCGAGGATGGGTTAAATGTTGTCAAAGCTGAGCAGCCGAGATTGATTGATTGAGCTGTTACCAACGCTAAGAATCAATTCGATGGGAAATTTGAGACGCCGTTAAATTGAAGCATTTAACATTTATTTGTTACTTATTGGTTTCTCCAAAGCACTCGAAAGAAGAATCTTGCCAAAATCACGCGAACCGCAAACGAAAGAACACCATTTGCAATTCCTCCTTTGTTTCCTCCGATTCGCGGCGGGCCTCTAACAATACAGCGATTAGCACGGCTGATCGAGAAGGATCCTCGAAAAGGGTTGAGCTCTCGGCCGGGCTCTACGTCCATCAGCGTCGATCACTCAGAGGTCAATCGGCACATCCGGTGCCGATTAAGCCGGAGCCAGATACCAAGAGAGAGAGAGAGACGAGCTCCGCCGGCCTCTCTCTTCCTATCTGCATTTTTAAGAAGTCATTTCCGCTGGAAGGCAGTTCTCCGCTCGCAGCCGATCGGAAATCGCGTGTTTTCGAAAGATTTCTTAATTTCCTCCGGCCGCCGGACGATAGGAGCAGCGCGCTGTGCGTGCGTCTGTGTGCGCCTGTCTGTGCGTGCCTGCACGCCTCGCTGCACGCACGACGCAGAAATGACAACTGCCGCCGCCGCCGACGAGGAAGTCGATGATAATGCTCTTCCAGCGACGGGCACCGGCAAGTGCATTAACGCGACCGAGCGTCAACTCGAATAAACCTCGTTGCGCGCTGCAGTTACGTCGCGCGCGAGAGAGGCCTGGAGATTATCGATTCGGATGAACGTTGGCCTCAGGATTGTCGAGAGGCCGCGAATCGAATCGACGAGAGGCTCTCGGGCACGCTGGGCGATGCTGTCCTTGCCGATATAAGGCTATTTGCTTTCAGTTTTTTTGAAAATTCCTGTTCTCTCTTCTCGCGCGATATACAGTTTTACGTAATAATGTTATACAGCTCACCAAAGATAAACTAAAGTCGTAGCGAACTATTGCAGCTGACACCGGCTAATTCGCGACCTCAATTCGCTCGGTTTAACTCTCGTGAAATTTCTCCCGGAGCGCGCAATTGCTCGACTAGACGAAACTCCTCTCTTTGTTCGCCGCCGGTCCTCTCGGAACAAGTTAATTTCCCTCCTCGAAATAAATCGCGTAATCTCCCCCGAAACACATAACCGTCCAACGCCGAACCATCCGATCCTCCTCGATAAGGCAGCCCTGTGCTCCTCCCCGAGCTCCGGCATCCGCGCGTCACTTCCTCCAGCGGCGACGGCGGCAACAGCAGCCAGGGGGAGCAAAAAGACGCCGCGAGTCTCAGGGTCACAGTGCGCGCTCTCTCTCTCTGTGGCTCAGCGGGCGCAGGGGAGGAAGGCGATGACGCGCCGCTCGTAAACGTACGAGTCGCGGCCGGATGTAAGTCTCTCGCTCACTCTCTCTCTCTCTCCGGCATCCAATGCGCTCCGTTGCGCCAATCGCGGCGTATCTCCGCAAGCGGCAATTAAAGCGAGATAAACGCCCAGAGGCCTGATAAAGGGAAACAAGGACGCTGCGCCGCGACGTGCCTGCGTATGTGTGGGGGGGGGGCTGTCGAAAATGCTCAGCTTCCCAGAACGAGAGCTGATAAGGGCTTTTATTCGAGAAGCTGGAAATTTTTTCCGAGTTGATGGATTTGTTTGTGTTTTCACGCCTTGGGGTTGGATTTTTCGACTGACAGGCTCGATGAATGCTTCGCGTTATACTTTCAACGCCGTGATTTTTTTTTTGTCAAAGCTTAAATATAAGTATGAAGCGCAGATTATGAAAACTGGGATTTCCCTAAAAAAATTGTATTATTAGAATTTTTGTAAGAGTGACAACATCGCTTTGCGAACTAAAGAATATTCAATTTTTTGCGTCTTCCTTCATCCGTTTTGTCATTTCATTTCTATACCAAAAGATCGAACGCAAAAATAACCCTTTCATCAAAATCTATATTACAAACAAAAGCTGAGAACGGTCTTTTTAACCGACGTAAATTCAATAAATCATTTCACCCGCCGAAATCATCATAGCACTATACTAGAGCCCGATCAAAGCCCGGCTCTTTGCTTTCGCAAGCTCGGCCCGAGAACATACTTGAAGATCAGAGGCGGCGCTTTCAATCGCATTTCCGAGAAATCTCGAGCAACGCCGCTCTCTCCTCCCCCGAGGTCTCATAACGAGCCAAATTCGCCTCAAAAGTGCGCGCGCGCGCTGCCGTTTCCGTGCTATAAATGGCCGCGCGCGCGGGCCACGTCCGGCGTCTGCCGACCGCCTGAATCTCTCTCCTCCGATATTCCGCGCGAGAGTCTCTCGCGCGTTATTTATAGGCTTGCTCCGTTTCGCCGAATGATTTTCGGGCGCTTTCCGAAATTTCGCGTTTGAATGGCACCGCCGTGTAATATTTTGCGTAACAACTCGCGCGCCCGACACCCTCGCCGAGGGCTGCAAAGCGCCAAGGGGCCGCCGGAGGAGAGCTCTCCGAATTTCCAATATCCACTTTCGTCGAACACCCAGGTGGCGGCGACGACAGCGACGACGTCCTCCTCGTCGTCGAGAGCCTAAAAGTGAGGGAGGCCACGAAACTTCCTCCTTTTTTTTTTTTTTAATATGCACTCTCGCGCTGTGGATGCCGCGGGGCAAATGTAGAGCGAGCGCGCAGGGAAAAAATAGATGGAAGAGGTGCAAGGAGGTCGAGGGAGGGAAAAAAGGGTCGAGAGGCCTCGAGGATGCGGGGAGAGCCTTGAGACAAATCCATCTTGAGACAAAAGAGAATATAGGCTCCGTTCGCCTTTCAGGGCTTTTAATTCGTCTCTCGCTGACGTTTCCGCCGAGCGCAATATTGCTTTCTTTGGAATGGATTCTTCGAGCTGCGGAAGTGTGTTATGTAGGGAAATTCTCGTATTCTCTTTATTTAAAATGAATCCGAGATTTATTGCCGTTCAAGTTCAAACCTACTCACGCGCTCGAGGATAAACACGAGAAGCATTCGACAAGGCGAGGACTCGAAAATCCCGCGTGCGTTCTCGAGGGCAAATCCCTCCGGGAGAGAGAGAAAAATTCCGGAGCGCGCCTCTCGTCGCTCGATTCGCGATCGGAGAGAGACGAAAAAGCCGATCGTCGAGTTAGAGCACGCGCCCATATAAGAATAATCAGGCAGAGCGCGTCGTCGTCGCGGAGTCTGGCCAGGAAAACGAGGCGACGCGGCACAGAGGCACGCGGTCTCCTCTCTCTCTCTCTCTCTCACTCACTTTCTGCCCGGCAAGAACGGCGAGCAGGGAGAAGTCAATGCACTCCCCCGTACGCGACTCTCTGCCGTTGTTCTCTCTCTCTCTCTCTCTGTCTCTCTCCCGCGTTCAGGTATGCAGCCACGCGGGAAGAATCCGGCTCGTCGATGTGTGCGAGAGGCCAGAATGGAACCGAAGGCTCTGTCATTCCTTTTTCGACAGCGTTCCGTTGCATTCGAGTGTATTTAGAATGGGGCTCGTAACGTTATATTGCTGGTACGCGCCGAGGAGACGTAAAAATATCGAGTCCTCTCTTCAACTTGGATACTTTGCCGATGCTCGACAAGTAATTTTGTTTTTTTTGCGGCAAAAGAATAATTTATTTCGTGATAAGAGGACTGGGCAGCCTTAACATTGATAATGAAATTGTTAGGGACGCGATGCTTTGGCGCAAAAAATATTGTCCGATTAAAGTTGATTCGTTATGTAAGTTTGTTTATTTGGAAAGACTTATTTTTTAATCTTTTCAGTACTCGAAACAGGTTCGAAGAAAAACTTTTTCCTGACATTTAGTGTTCCGGCCTGGAGTTTTCTGTTTTGTTTTCACGCCGCGGTATGTGACTCAAGACTTTAGATTGTTTAGAACAGCTGTCCTATTATCTTTCCCTTTTCTTTCCGAGAAACTTTTTTCTGAAATTACTTTCCGCCTTTCTATTAAACCCGACTGCAATTGCATAAATCAAAGTTAAAATAAAACTTTAAATTGTTAACGGCACAATCTCGATTCCCCCGACTGCACCTGAAAAAGCGGTTTAATAATTTTTCAACTTTTAAATTCACTTGAAAAATTCTTTCACCATCGGCGACCAAGTATTACGTCCTCGACGGCGCATTCAAATTCTCCGGCACGCGCGAAACGTCCGACATTCTTTTACGGAAAAATTCCCTGCCCAAGGCCGTCCCAACCGCCCGCAAGTCAATGCAGCGGCGGCGAGCGACAGCTGGCAAATTTGAAAGAGAGCCAAAGAGCCGCCCGGCGGCCACTGGAGACTCTCTTTCTCTCTCGCTCTCTTCCTCCGGCGCATTTTCACACGGCGCATTGAAAAGAGCGCCGAGCGGACCCAAGGAAAAACGAGTTTTCGTCGGGCCGCCTGCCGGCTCTCCGGTGCTGCTATACAGATACCTGTTGTCGGCGGGCGCAGCGCTCAAGATTCGAGGCAACGAGTTTTTTTTTTTCCTTTGGAAAATGACCGGCTTTTAAGGGCGGGGACGCACGCACTAAAAGTGAAACTTATACCCATCCCCGGCTCTTTTTGTTTACGATTTATTTATTCGGGAATTATGCGCATTCTTCCGTCGCGCGGACTGTGGCTCCGCATTTCTGCTCTCGTAATGAGACAGATTTACAATCTTGGGTTGGAGAATTTTTTCCGAGGATTTTTCGTAGCGCGTTTCAGTTTTTCTTTTTGTAGAAATTGAGCTCTTCTCTAATGGTAGACCAAGCAGCACTAAGGTGTATTCACGGCATTCCTTTTTAATCTCTTTTATGCTAATGGCACAAGCCACGAGCTAAGAAATAAAACTCTCAGCATCGAGGCGCTTATAATTTCCTGATAATAATTCATCTAAAATTGAAACGAATTGTTCCGCTCGAGTGACGCACTTCCCAATACCTCCCACGCATTCATAAACAAGCGCCTATATCTACATTATTCAACGAATAAACGCAGCGAAATAGGAAGTACGCTTTCCTCCTCATTAATCACCGAGAGCACAAAAGAGGAAAAAAAAAGAAGCTGTCGAATATTTTTTCCATCGCCTTCTCAATCCTCGAATAAAAATATTAACTCGTGCTCCGTCGTCGCCTCGCGACCAACCCCGTAAAAGCGTCGCGCAAAATAATTCGCGAGCGCGAAAAACGAAGCCCGGAAAGAAGGACGGGCCCGTGAAATGGAACGAAAGATCGAAGCGAAGCGAAAAACGGAGTTGCGCGAGGAGGCGACGGAGCGAACGAACCGTTGGGTTCTCGCGCGCGTCGCTCGCCCGGAAATAGGCGTAATAACGAACTCGATTGCTACCGTACGTGTCCCGAATGGCGATAATTCCTCTCTCTCTCTCCTTTCTCTCTCCTGCATCGCATCGTCGGCGAATTGCCGGAACAAAGCGCGCCACCGGCAGAAGACACGCTCTCTCTCCTCTCTTTCTCTTCCTCGGCCCGCTCTCTGACAAATGAGCTGTCTCTTTCTCGCGAAGGTCGTTTTGGCAGCCGCCGAGGCGTTTGATGCATCGCCGATGGATAATTGCCCCGAGCGCCGCGCGCTTCGATCGCAAACCGGATGGGAGGCGAAAAAATCCGACGAACGACAGAGAGAGAGAGAGAGAGAGAGAGCTGGTGGATGGAGCGCGATAATTATTTTCTAATGGTCGGCGGAGGAGATCGGCTGAAAATTATATTGGACCGGCGAGCGGGTTTATTATTTTGTTTTTTTTTTGGGGGGGAATATGTCCGAGGCGGACTGTTTTTGAAGTAAAGGTCGGTGAGTAATGACTTTATTATTGGACGAGGTTTTAATGGAAATTAATCCGCGACTGCACAGGATGAAAATAAAAGTTGTGTTTGTTTACGCGGAGCCTTTTTGGTATCTCTATTTTTGTGCCGCGATAAATCTTTTTTAAAAAACTTCGGTCAGACTTAGAAAGTGAATATTTTTTACAAGTCTGGTATCTAGAGGTTTTTTTCAAATTCCTGCGGCTCTCGGCGAAGAGTCGACCAGTTTTAGTTCGAGGAAAAAAAAACTATACGGATAGTTCGTCAATGCCGCGTTGCCACAAACTTTCACGAGCTCGGAAACAACACACCTGCGGGTTTCAAAATAAATCCGACATAAGTCAGTGACATATATCCTGCGGACGATATATTTTGACATCCGCGTCTCGCAATAAAAAAAAGAATGCTCGGAGATTCTTTTAGAAGAAATTTTCCAAGTTAAAAAAGTATTTTAAAATATTCAGTTTAGTTTATTTACTGCTTCGTCTGTTATCTGCTACAATGATAAGTGGGCAGATGCTATACGACTGCACTTTGATTGGCCATGTAATGAACAATTTGTCGATTACGTAAATGAGAGCATTGTGTAAGTAACTAATTAATAATTCCATAAATAGAGTGAACTGCTTTACGTAATTGAAATCAATCAGCAATTTATATTTGATTAATCTCGTTGCAATGCTCGTAATCGTACTATGCTTTATGTGTATTCCTTGTATAAATACGGCGAAATTATTACTCACCGTGATTTATAAATTTTGAGAAATATTTCGACTTTATTAACAAATTGAACTTTATTAAAAAGTATCGGCAACGGGTACAATACTTTAAAAAATTTATTACCCACAAATGAGTAATAAATCTTGAGCTCTTCTATGGGTTTACGTACCAATATATCTTCGGCACCGAACCGTTGAGATTGTTGAAGCTAACGTTGCAGGATGGATAAGTTTTTTTGAGGCAACCATTCTTGCTTATTAGCGAGTTAACGAGATCCGCACCATTCAATGGCAGTAAATTCCTTTGCTTCCTCCGGCTCGTTAAAAACCTAATTACTATACGACTACGATCAAAACATTGTTTGCATGCGGTGTATTACCAAATAATGACTCCGGCTGACTCATACTTCACTTATTCGAGTTTGACTTTCTTAGATATTAATTTTTATTTCCAATTTAAGTCCACTTGAGTAAAATGTGACTCATTGGTGTCATTATTTGATGACACACAACGTCGCCTCTTGTACAAACTGATCAGTGCTGGTCTGCTTGATACATTGCAATTATCCCCATTAAAAGCTCGCTTTTCCCATGTAAAATTCATTGGAAAAAATGATCTTTTTAATTAAGAAAATCGTTCTCGTCAATTTTACAACGTTTAAAAATAAAACCAACCTCGCAAGGCCGCACTTGAGCGAATCCCATAATCCATTCCATCCCAATTTAGCAACATTTCCACGTCTATCCTTACAAAGCCTTCGTCCTTATATTCCAAGAATTGTCTGCAAGCATCCTCTCCTCGGCTACAGAACCGTTTCACCTGGCGTACTCCCGATGATTCAGTCGATCTCGTCTCTCTCTCTCTGCGTCACTCTCCCTCTCTCTTCCGACTCGCCCGTCCGTAAGTTACAACCCGTGGTATATAAGTACCAACGGCCTCCTCTCTCTCTCTCTCTCTCTCTCTCTCTCTCCGTGAAACAACGAGGCTTCGTTTACAAAGAGGAGCAGCAGCTGGGCTGTGGAGGATATCGCGTGGGAATCGGCGCGTTATATTCCGCGCGGAGTGTTGCGGGACGCGAGGCATAATAAACTCGTTTCTCGGATTCCGCGACGACGACATTCGGCCCACGCGCGACTTTCACGCCTCCGCACGCACTCCTCGGGCTGCGGGTATCCTCGTGCCGCGGCGATTCTTCGTTTAGCCTCTGACACTCGACGCGAAATTCATGCCGGAGGGGGAGAGAAAAACACGCGGGGGTGTCGTCGCCGAGAGAAAGAGAGGGTAAACAAAGCTATTATTCTGGCTTAGGAATTTTATGAGATATCGGCACGAGAGCGCCACCGGTTCCCTTTTTTATTCGTCCGAGGGAGAGAGAGGAAGAGAAAAACTTTTCCTTTTTTGCGGGCCGTCAAGGCTGACTGCCGCGTCGGCGCGCCTGCCTTTCGGCAAGAAGCTTTAGAAAGAGCTTAGCTTTCCATTCTGGTATACGCGATCCGATAAAAAGCACACGCGTTTACAGTCGAAATTGTAGAAAATTTGTATTCCTCGCCGAAATTACGAAGCTGCGGTTCGGCGCCGTTCGCGGCGATAACCGTTAATTACGTTTATGGACACAGCGATGGTCGTTGAAAACGTCGTTACCCTTGAAAAAAAAAGAGCAAACCGCGAAGTATCTCATTTCTTCAACTGGGTCGCGAAAGAAAAGTTAACGCTAGAAGAATCTCTCGGCCGCGTGGGTGGACGACGAGTCAAATCGACCAAAACGAGAAAACATCCAGCCCCAAGTTCTTCCTCTTTCGCCGCGCGAAGTAACAACACCGACGTTTCCCATTGATTTTCTCAAAGAAAACGATTATGTTAGCCTGCTTCGCGTGTAACGCGTGGAGGTAAACAGGGACACTTTGGAGGAAGTTATTTTTGCGTTAGAATGAATGGCGCTGTTATCGTTGTTTACATTCGCCGGCGAAGTATATATCCAAAGGTTGAATGAATTTTCGACGAGTCGAGGAGAGATGCTTATCGTCCCGGGCCGTAGAATGAGTAATTTCAGATAATTTGAGATCTGATAAAAGCAAAAGGTTTCATAAACAACTTATCGCAACCGGATTACTTGAAAAGCGTGCAATTAACGCCTACGACTCAATGAAAACAGCAGTCAACGAGCAGCGAGCTAATCTATTTACAGCTGGATTCACACGACGCCGTCGATTGACAATCCATAACTAACGTTTTTTCCCACGTCAACGTTTCTTCTAATAAGGAAGGAAACACGCGGCGCGTGTGTTTTGTCATCAGCATCCCCATTTGCGAGAAATCGAGGGAGGCATTTTCCTCGAGTCGAGAACAAACACGATGCACCGATTTAATGGGAGAGACACTTTTTCCGAGGTGCGTCTGTTCAATATTTCCCTACGTGCAGCCGTCACTGTTTACATTACGGCGCGCACCCACAACAAGTATACAAGCGGTGACTCACGCGATTTCAGCGCATATATACACATATATATGTATATACGCGGATTCACCGCTTTCTGTCCACACTTTTTTCCCCGCGCGCTCGTTTCGCTTACTAATGCCGGAAGTGCGCGAACGTCTATTAGAGAATCGACGAGGAAGAGGCGCAACGCCGCCTCGTAATCTCCTCTCCTTCTCCGTTCCGAGCTCATTTTTTTTTCTTTTTCCGAGTCCTTTTTAGAAAGCGGGGGGGAAGCTGCAGAGGCACTTTGATTCTCAGCAGTCGTGCACTGAAAATTAAGCGAGAGTAACGCGAGGCAATTGACGAGCATAATGAAGCGGTAAGGAGCAGGAGACAGTCCCCGGAGAAACCTACGGGCAGCCACTCGAGAGAGATTCGAGGCTCTTAATTCGATCGAGATTTTTATGGAGCAGTTTCCCGACCTTCGCTGGTATTTTTCTAACGTTGCTCCACACACTGCCTGGCGTTACGAAAATATATATGCCTGTTTTCACAGACGGCGCTGGAATTTTAATAAAACCGCTTCATAAAAACGTAATTAAATCAATCTCGGCAGATTTCAGCCGCTAGATTCTCATCGCGTAAAAAGACTCGGGCGTGAAGTAATGCAGTTAAGAAAAAAAACCAGTTCTCATTGACGCAAGGCTTCGCCTGCCATTTTGCCCACAACTAGAGAAGCAAACGGCGCCGTAAAAAAAAAAGAAAGAAAGAACGAAAACACCTTCACCGAGCGGCGCGTCTTCGCGAAAACGAGGTCGCTTCTAATTGTTACGGTTATTACCTTCGGCCGTTGGCTCTCGCCCGTAACGTAAGGTACGTGAGAAATTCTCACCGTCGTCGGCGTTTCGTCCTTCCGACGCGTTCGTCCGCGGGGAACTTTGGCAAAGGGGAGAGAGAGAGAGCGAAGCCTGGCTAATGAAGGCGACGGCGAAAAGGCGCTCGACGAAGCTCGCTGACCAGTGGCTCCGATGTAAAGAGCGCATGAACCGCCCCGTTTGACCTCTCTCTCGATCGTGCACGCGACGAAAGTTTAACGACGAATCCTCGCGTGGGCAGAGTCTCTCTTCTCGGAACTTTGCTTAATTGCCCGCTTCATTGACCCTCTATGGTCGTCGAGCTTTCGAGCGCGTAATATCCATTATTAATCGGGTCAAGTTTTAACGTTCTTTTTTCTATTTTAGATTTGTAATAAAGTCGCTCCGTTGGATTCAAAGCCGACTGCCGCTGAGTAGCATCGTTACATTATGCAAATCCGTTGCATAATAAGAAAGTACGGGCGAGAGAGAGAGACAATTTAAATCCCCCAAACGCCACGAGCTGGCAAAATCCCCCCTCCCTCATATACCCAATTGAATCGAAAGAGATTGCGCAATAAAAGCGCGGTAATATTGTTCGGCCGGCTTTCCCCTCTGCGGTCCGCAGGCGGTCACGAGTGCTCGAGTTACCCCGTCGTCGTCGACGATCGTCTTCCAAGGCTGCCACTCCGCACGCCGGGGATTCCGCGGGCCTTAAGAAGGGGGGACAGGGTCGAGGGCCATGGGAAAGGGGAAAGAATTTCGGTGACGGGGCCGCTCTCTTTTCCTGCTTTTGGAAAAATATCTGCCGGCGAGAAAAGTGCTATGCTAATGAGACGTCGAGGGGCTTTTACGCTCCTCGGCGCGGATGACTAAGTAGCCGTGAGCGGTTTCGTCGCTGGACTTGGAAGTAAGAAGTTAATTCCTCGGAATCGCTCGGAGATAGAATTCCAATGGCAGTAAAGCCCGAGAAATGCTACAATGAAATCCTCTTACGAATTTAAAGCCTTTTAATCAGATATAGAAATGTCACGTGACCTCTATTCTCCGCGTCTTTCAACCGGTTCACTTTGGCTGTGCAGTTTATCTATTCACTAAACAGTTCTTTTGAATTTTCAACGTTCTTTGACTTTTCTCTAATAATTTTTCGTCAATGTTTTGAAGTTGACTTTTAAATTGATAACCAAAAATTAATCAAGACTATATATTGTAGATAAGATAAGTTTAAAGATTAATAATATTTCCTATCGGTTTTTAATTAAAATTAATTTGCAACCATAATATGATCGTATCTAAATTAAATTGCAAATAATTATTCCTTTTATGAAAGCAATTACTGATTACCAGCAGCGCCTAGTTTTATTTGTTTAACGTATAATAAATAACTATTTATAGCATAAGCGGAGTGATAAATAAATACTTATTTTGAAGTTGCAACGTTTTATGAATAGGCAAAAAGGTATTTTAGTTTTGCAATTAGTGAATTTAATTACGTACACCCAAAAGACATTGAATTAGCATTAGAATCAACGAACAATCTAACGATTACGCAAGTCGGAACCGTTGTATAAGTACTTCATTAATAATTTTAAACTAAATTAGCAAAATTTACACAATTGAATTCAACGATACCTACATCTGTATTTTAAATTTTCATTAATCTTATTCGGTTTACCTTTCTAGTAGATCATATGACAAAACGTAAATCAAGCAATGAATAATTAAAATCAAGAAAGTTAACTTCATATACGGCGAGGCTGAAACGTCGTTTTGTTAATGTCCAAAAATTAATCATTGTACCCAAAGAGTTTGCATATCTATATAAAATAAATCCTTCGCAGAGTCGAAATCAATCTACATCATTTTACAACGGAAAAGGTTCAGAAGTTGCTCCAATACCTGCATACCTTATCTATACGACAGCCCAGTGTAAGCTGCGGGGCACAAAAGGAATCGGCAAAAGTCGAACTCGCAACTCGGCGCACGTTGCGTCAGCTGTGCGCAACCAAAGTCTACAGCCTCTCCCGCGGAGAGACCTTTTACCGATATATTGTTACCCAGAAACGGCGTCCTTCGCGTTCGACGCTTCGGGTGCATCATCGCGCGACGGCGATAAGGCGAAGTAAAGCCGCAGAATTTACCAGATCCTAACGACTAATGTGTCGAGCTCGAATAAAATGAAGAATGAGAATTTCGCGGCGCCGAGGTGGGGGGAGAGAGGCCGATAACGATAAGCGGCTGCCCGTTCGCGGTGTGCGCGACTTGTAATTCCGCGCGGCGGGGATTTGATTTTCGGCTGGGAAAGAGAGGCTCTTGCTCGAGAGCTCGAGTCCGGTGTGCAGCTGAGTTTTACATGCATTATTCAACGAGTTTTTTTTACGGCCAGGCGTTAAATTATAATTAGTTTGGCAGTCGAAATGTAGCGCGACTGGCGTTCTAGAAAGGTAACTTTGGCGATTTCCGAGGAAACGCTTCGAGTAGGCGTGAATGTACGTCTTAATTATATTTTATGCCGTGCAGGCACTCGGCGATAAAATATTGTCGTACAGTGTAATTAAAATTGATTGCACTCTGTGAATTTTAAGTAACTTGAAAAAAAATGCTCAAAAATAACTGGGTTAGTGTGGGAAGCCTTGTTTTAATTTGAAAGTAAATAGCGAATTTAAAGTCGTTAAATTAAAATTCAATGCCTCTATTTACAGTAATTGTTTGAGAATAATGTAACGGGACAGATCTTACTACTTGGCATATAGTGAAAATACAACTCTAACTACTCAATATTCAACATAAATTAGCACCTGCATTCCCCATTGTGCAGAGAAAAAGTTTAAGTTTACAGTAATACTTATACATTTTCCGTGCCAGCTTTTCAAACAAAATTGTACGGAATATCTGCCATCAGGTAGTAAAAAAGCTAATAAATGTAAAATTAATAAAAGAAACGTGTTTTTAATTTAATTTTATGCAAATGATACTTGACTTACACCAGATAATAATGATTGATTTACGATTTATTTTTCAAAATATGGGAGTAAATTGTACTGTTCAATGACATATTACAAATCATTGATGAATCTACATCTGGATTTCAGCTTTATCTTAATATTTAATACCACCTTAATTAGGCGACACGGACACCTAAACTAATTCTCGGGTCACATAATTTTCAATGTGCAATGACGCTATTAGACATTTAAAACTGAAAAACCTCTTAAATCAGATCAGAGATTAAAATCGGTTTTTAAAAGTTAAAAATCTTCGGTGAAACTTTTGAGGCGCTAATATCAGCCGTAGTCACAATATACTCACGGCAGCAGAAGCAGCGGCAAAGCGATACCGAGCAGAGTGCAGAGAGTAGGCTTCGCGGACGTAATCGTACAATAAAAAAGAATTCCAGCCGTGACTACTTACGTTTTCCGGTTGCGACGATCGCCTCTGCCGCGGCACACAGAACAGCGGCACGCCGCTTTCCCGCTTCCTCTCCAATATAGCGGCTTCCGTTACGACGTCGAACACAAAAATCCCGCACGCCAATCGGCCCTGAGGTGACCGGCGCGGCTTACGCACAGCCCTCTACTACATAAACACTGCACGCCTCCTCTTCTCTACGCATCACCATTCAAAGAAACAATAAACACTTGCGCTGTCTCTCTCTCTCTCTCTCTCCCCGCTGAATCGAAAAAGCAGCAGCGCGCGGGTGCCTCTTCTCTCACTGGGCTCTCTTTGTTTACCTCGGGGAACGACTGGCAAGTGTCCTTCGCATACTGCAGCGATGTCGATCGCGCGGCGCGCGAAAACTCGCGCTGCTCTCTCGAGAGAAGGGAGATGGAGTAAAGCCAAGTACTCGGCTCTCTCTATCTCTCTCCCGCGATATACCTGCACTTGAACAAAGAGCGAGAGGGAAAACTCGGTATACCGAGCGACGCTTATATTCCCTTTGAGGTTAGGTTCGCGGGGCCGCAATTCTTTCTTTCTCTCCCTCTCGACCTGAGGACCGGAGAAAAAGACGCGCACCTGGGACGCGCGAGAGCGACGCCTCACCTATCCGAGGAGCCTGCGGCCGCTGGGTGGGGGATACAGCGCCGCGCGGAGCAGCAGGAGAGAGCAGAAAACGTGCGGACGTGGTAGCGCGCGCGGCGTGTGCACCTCGACTGGAGACGCTAACAGGTTGCGCTCCGCGTACTGACTGAGGAACCGAGCCGCCGAGCCGAGAGAGCGAGCGGAGAACTTGCTCCGAATTGGATGCCAGGAGCGCGCTCTCCCACCGCACCCCTCCCCCCTCTCGCTGCAGCGCCGGCGACGCGCTCCGTGTGCTCTGCACTCTATACTCGCCGCTAAAAAGCCCACGCATTCCCCCACTCGAGCGGCCGAGAGAGACCGATCGTTTCCTCTCTCTGTCGTGTTGCCCGTAAGCCCGAGACTGTCTCTCTGTTTTCCTCGGGAGCTTCTTTTCAGACGGATGGCGAGGATCGGCCGCGAGGAGGAAATCAGAAACGTTTCATGTTTTCGTCGGTGGTTTTTCAGAAATTATTGCGAACTGCGGCAATGTCAAAAGTCTGTATTTTGACGAAAACATTTCAGAAAACTAGTTGTCCCGATGAAGCAGGCCTTAAATTTAGCTACTTTACTTTTTAGGGGTTGAAAACCTAATGGATTTTAAGCATTAGCGATGTTTTACCCCTAATTAATAAATTTTAGAAAAAGGTTGAAAAACTACGCTAATTTTCTTTTTAATTTTCTAAATTAAAATAATTTACCAAATTAGTATTCATGCTGTTCTTTTTCAATTGTAAATCGTGAACATTTGTTACTAAAAGCAATCAATTTTTATCTAGCCGTTCGCATTTTAAAAATTTAATATAACAAAATAAAGCAATATATTTATATGCAGTAAAAATTGTTAACAGGAATATTTAATTTCGATTCAATTTGTTTCAAAAACATTCATTCAAAATATACTTGCATTATTTGGTAACTATTAGTGAAAGAAACATGCTATAATGTGTGATACGTATGGCGTAGCAGGTTGCATTTCAGCAGGCGCCTATCTAAAAATCTGAAATAATTTTAAGTTAACGACCTCAAGATTGCGTTACTTTTTGGTTAAATTTTGAATTTATAACGTTTTAAAATTCAAGTGAAAAAAATTCCATAATTTTTGCCGCCTAATCAACTTAAGTTATGATTGAGGTGGAATGAAACTAATTGTTTTTCTGTCACAACAATTAGGTTTTCTTTATTTCTTAAAAACCGAGGCAATTGAAATCCTTTTCAAGGCTAAAAAAACAAAACAATTATGTAGATTAAAGCTTAAAAAGTTTTTTAACAACTTAAGTTATCTCAACATATTTTCGCCTACTCCATAACTCAGCTTTGAACTTAATTGCGGCATGCGAACTTGAAAATGCACAAGAAAATTTCATACATTGTAGAGACAATTAGCGTTCCTTTTTTTATAAGTCAAGGGAAAAGTTACCGGTAAACTTCGAGAACGGAACTGTCTTTCACAGTTTCTACACACAACTGCCTTTGCAAGAGGACGATAATTTTTTTTCTCTCTTTCTTCTCGGGCGTCTTCCTGTAATTTTCAACATTTATCACGCTCCTTCCGCAACTCCGGCCTCCACCTAAGCATATCGATGTACTTATTTTTTTACAGTTTTAAAATATGCAAAAGCGCTGATTGTTTGCGAGCAGCATTGTTCCGTTCTTTATCTGCCATCTGATGTGCATCGTTTGTAAAATTAAAAGCTGCGCAATCGCCTCCGATGTTTCCAGCTGCATTAATTTGCGATTTTCATAAAGATCATCCAAGAATTATTAAGGGGTACACTGTGTTATTATAAAAACATGGTAGGCCGGGTGCTGTTAACTTCATTAAACACAACATAAAATTATTGAAGAGTATACTCTTTCATTACTTATTGCCACTACTGTAACTACCATTTCCTTCTATAGATAGAATTTCAATTTAATCAAATTAAAGTCCTATTTTGAGATTTTAATTATCATTACTTTCGAGAAAGCGTGAGTGAAACAAGTCGTTAAATTTGTTGCTATAACTTAAACATTTATTGCATTAAAAAAGTTTTAAATCCGCACTGACAAGAAAAGCAGCCCGTTTAAAAAATTCGCCAGGAAACTATAACCGAAACTGCAGCTTTCTAAAAGAAAAAAATTGAAACCACAGTCACGAACCGGGCACATCATATCAGCGGCTCCTCTCACGAACAAAAATAAATTCACACATCCAAAATGCACTTTCTCCCATACGAAAAAGCCACCACGGCGTGGCGCCAAAACTGCTTCCAGCTCACGTACCAACGCCGCATAACGATATGCCGATCGCGAGTCGCGATTTTCAGCCGCGCCCGGCGAATCCGCAGCTGACGCCGGGTAATCCGCACCCCTCCGCCGTCTCTCGTTCTCTCGAAAATATTACGCTCGTGCCCGCGCATATAAGCAGCGGCTCTCTCCCGAGGAGGAGAGAGAGAGAGATGCGGGCGCGCTCGAGGGGGTTATTCTCGGGAACGTCGTCGTCGCGTGTGGCGCTCGGATGATACAATCACATTCCCCGCTGGCCCTCGTCCTTTTGTTATACCCCGCGGTTCTCCGTTACTTTGACGCATCGCCGTATCGCCGCGAAATTGGATTGAGAGAGAGACGACGGTTTTTCGGTGAAGGGGGCCGCGTCAATTTCGACGGATTGATTGAAATCCTGACTGACGCCTGGACGTTTTCAGGGGTTTTTCTGGGCTGTGGGACACGGCTTGAGAATTTAGATGGGATACGTTTTAATCCTCGATGTAAGGAGTGATTCGGATGCATTTTTTTCACGTTCTTAGCATTTTTTATTGCTTATACTTGTTTGCAAAAGTTTTAAAGATTCAAGTTTTTCTTATACAATTACAAGTCAGTCAAAAATTCAGATAGATAATCTAATAACTTGATTTCATTCATACTCGAAAAAAGTGCTTTTTTTTTCTATGTATCAAACTATTTATATAAAAATTGGCGAATTACCGTTATAAAAGAAAATATTCCACACGTTCACTTTACAGTAATTCTAACGAAAGTCTTTCCAAATTGAACGGAAGTTCTAAAATTGAAGTTTAGCATATATCCTCCCGCGGCGAGTCATAAGCCGCATTATGAATACATTACCAG
This sequence comes from Ormyrus pomaceus, assembly GCA_900474385.1. NCBI lineage: Eukaryota > Metazoa > Arthropoda > Insecta > Hymenoptera > Ormyridae > Ormyrus > Ormyrus pomaceus. The sequence continues at coordinate 125,621 of UCOM01000065.1, forward strand.
AACTCGAGCGATAATAATACTCAGCGCACCCGAACCCTTATCTATTTCCATCTTTACGCCGGTCTCTCCTGCTCCTTCCTTTATTTGTTATTCCTTTCTCCCTTTTTTTAAGAGCGTCGGGGCCTGCGGTCGCGGCCGCTCATCGGGTATCATCCGGTCGCCTCGACCGAGGAAGAAACTGCGCCGCGCGCACGCAGGAGAAACAGAAACTCCACGGGCGCGGGTAATTGATATCCTGCGCGGGCGCGCAGGACACACGCGTTACGTATCGGAAAATATCGTCGCGTAAGCCGATACGCGGGCCGGGAAAAATCGCGCAGGACGACGATGAAAAAAAAAGGTCGACGAAATAAAAGGACACACGCGAACAATGGGCGGGAAAGTGAAGTTAAACAGAGTGTGACGCCGGAGGATAGTTAAATATTTGACTGCCGATGCTTGCGGCTTTCGAGGAGGGAGCCGTTGGGTTGTGAAAGAGCACTTGCTATTGCCGGCTCTCAACTTATGCGTGCTTTAGTTTCAGTCAAGTGATGGCTTACTTGTTTGATTTTCTTACTCGTTTTTTTTTGGGCTTTTTGTCGAGCTTGACAAGTCAATTGGCAGTGCTCTCCACCTTATGTTTCCATAAGTTTTTTTTAAGAAACTTGATCCGACAATGAGAATGCCATATGTCTTTGATTACATATTTTTTTAAACGCAATTCAGTTCGGTGAACAGTATTGGATTTAAGAGCCCAAGTGTGATTACCTAAAAATTACATCTTACCGAATGGCACATGTCTTTTGAAAAATGAGGATTTTAAGTACAGTAAACTGTACTTCGAAATTTCCTGCAAGGATATTTTAAAAAATTTTTAAGAGTAAAAATGTCAAAAAAATTGAATTGCAATTCTAATTACAAATGTAATCTACAATGCAGCTGTTTGATCAAAAAAACTGGGGAATTTCAAAGAAAAACAGTGAATTAAAGTCTAACAATCGCGCATAAAACCAGGCAAACCACATAAACGGCCCATTGCAAAGGTCATTAAAAAGAAACAAAGCACACAGGCAGGAACGACAAAAACTACACTCTTCATTCATCCATACAGCCAACGCACAGGGACAAAAAGCTCGTGGCACGAGCCGTAAAAAAAAAAAAGAAAGATATCTAACCGAGCGGCAGACAGACAGACGCACGGCGGCACACGAAGCATCGCACGCAGAGGCAGGCCGCAGAAACGAGCCTCTGTCCTACATGTCACGCGAACTGGCCAGGCTAATTACTTGATATAATTATACGCGGCTCTTATACAGCCGCGCGGCTCGCGCGTTATAGCGCGACGCGTACGATATATATGTATATACCGTTCGCGGGAGAGCCATTATTTCGCAATCGGCGAAGAGCGCCTCTATTATATGGCTGGAACTTACGCACGCTCGCGACGGACGAATCTCCGCGCGGCTGACGTTCTTAGATTCGTGCGCGCGTACTTTTCTGTAATGCGCGCGCGCGGCGACAAAAAAGAACCAGTTTAAGTGCACGAATGACGGAGGCTTGCGCAAGTATTATGTTACTGATGAGAGCCGCGGGAGTTGGATTCGATGGAATACGAGGCTTTGTTCTCCGGATCCGCGTAACTTTGAGTTGTAATCGTGAGCTTCTTTATAACTTGACTTTATATGAATGAAGCGTTTTATTTTTAGAACTGTTTATGGGTTTTAAGGTCAGGATTTCTTAAAAAAAAAAGTTATCAAATAGGAAGTTTCTACTATAATGTTATATAAAAATATAAAGTAGGTTATTGCGGATATAAACGCTTGTGGGCCAATTATAGCCTTGTAAAAAATTATATAAACTATATTAGCTTTCCCTGTATTTCAAAAATTCGATGTACCTGTATATGATTGATAATAAAATTAAAGTAAACGGTGTCAGCAAAGAAAGATGATCGTAAATAAAACTTAAATGCTGCAAAAAGATATAACACGAATAATAATCATCGATGCATTAAATTTTTATCATAATCATTTTAATTTTCATTTAATAACGTAATCGCAAAAACATAATATATCTTTATAGTTTATAACGATCCATAAATTAGACAAGAACATTTTTCTTATGAAATTGTATACACCCATAATTAGAAGTTTAAATGTCTCAAAAAAATTTCACATACACCCTAAAAACCGTAACGTTAAAGTAGGCGCAAAGCACTAACTTTCTATACCTTTTCAGAAAAAATTCCATGAAATCCGGAAGGCGCATGAATAAGGTACACACGTTTCACATCGTGACTGTCGTCTTCCCTTTTCCTCGCGATCCCGTCCTGTTACATCTCGCAGACGTATACACACACGCTCACGTGCACGGCCCGAGCAAGATTTACGATTTGTTTTCTCGCTTTTCCCCACCTCGGCTCAATTTTATTGCACGGATTATTTGAGGCGCTCCGGCCGTGACCATCATATCCCGTTCCGTTAGCTTTTGCTAATTACCGCGAGGATGTTGATAAGCGATTGATAAATAAAGGACGGTAGAGGATGCGATCGCGATATGGGTTTATGCCAGGCGAGCGTCCAGGTAACCGGATCGTACACGACGCTGCTCTGGAATTAACGGATTGCCTGCGTATCGTTTATATAGCTTTTCCAGCCTGCGAGCATTCGCGGTTCTTTGATTTTGCTCGTTTTTGGGGGGAGTTAATTGTAAACTTGCTGGCGATGCTTGATGGCCGATGAAAATGTGCGCGCGGTGTTTACTAACGCGAGGAGGGAAGAAAAAAGAATCAGTGATGAGCTGTTGCAGATTTTAGCGATTTACTGAACTGCCCGGAAATGAAGCAGCTTTGAAAAATTGTTGTCAGTTTCAGCTTGTAATGAACAGAAATTTCATTTCCATTAAAATGAGGTAAATACTTAATGGAATTTTATTTTAAAAATGTAAAAAGTTGTGGCAGAAAATGTTGCTATTAGTTAATTTTACGATTAAAATGATTATCGCCACATTTATCTTAATATTTTATTCGAAAACAATTGTATAACAATATAATTAGAATTATTTTACATTTGGTTATTTACATAATACACTTATTGAGGTATTCTAAATGGAAATCCGAGGTTCTGATCATCAGAAGTATCCTCTGTCTCATCGGGTTTTTTTAGCTTAATTAAATCAGCTGAATGAGGACCTAAAAATTCATCTTCATTATCATGAATCATGTCAACTAATGGAATAGGTTTCATTTTTCGAGTTGCGAATTCAATTTTTTTTGTCAAAACTATTTCCATCGGCCTGCATATAAAATTTACAATTCTGCAATCTTTCGGACTACCGATTCTACCAGTTCTCCCGCACCTGAAGCAAAATGATTAGTTATTAAATCGTTACTAAGAAATTAAAATTTTTAGCTTCAATTTAATTCTTGGTCTCCATAGATGTGCATTTACCTGTGAATGTATTCTGATGTAATTAACGGAAAATCATAATTAATAACTTCTTTAACTATTGTAGTGTCGAGTCCTCTTCCTCCAGTGTCAGTAGTACACAAAATATTGGTAATGCCATTTTGGAATTCTACAAATTTTGTTCTTCTTACGTGGCTTGGAAAATCTCCATGTAAAGTAGTGCTTCTGATATTGAATTGTTTGAGGAATATACTAATAAAATCGCAAGTTGCAGAAGTATTACTAAATATAATAATTGGAGTTTTATTTTTTATTTTTGGTTTAACTACTTTCAATAACTCCATTGGTTTCAATGATGAACCAACTCTAAGGAATTTTTGTGGAACTTTAATTTGATGTTCATTACCTGTTGTTATTGGTACAAGTGAGTCGATCTGAAATATTATTAATTTTTCAGTAATAATTACGCTTTCATAGACATAAAAAAATGACTTACTTACATTTATTACATTGTCTAATATTTCTGGTAAATTTTGTGGCATAGTTGCAGAATTCAGAGTTATTTGTGCATTTGATGGATAACGTTCATTAGGATTTCTTCCTGCACCAATCTATATTTAATACAGAGATTAATTTTACAACAAACTTTAATAACAATTATCATTATAATAAAAACACAAAAGTTTTTTAAAAAAATAGTTCATACCGGAATTTTTCGCAAAAGATTGACAACAGTATGACTAAAGGTTGGATCAAATAATGTATCTGCTTCATCCATAATCACATGCCTGACCTCTTCCATTTTATAGACATTTCCTGCTAGTTTGTTTAATACTCCTACAGTTGCAATTATCAAATCAACTTCTCCAACAGGTGGATTTTTGAACATGTCTTTTGTTCTTCCTCCAACAAGTGTCACAATCCTTATGTCAAGGTTCTTAGCTAATTTCTTTGTTACTTTCTAAAGTATAAACATAAATAGTAAATCTACAATCTATGTAATGTAAAATAGTAATGAAAAGGTATAAATTACATCTCTCATGACTTACAGAAATCTGAATAGTCAATTCTTTGCTTGGGGTTATAATAATTCCTAATGGTCTATTATAATCTCTGTCTTTCATGGGTTTCCATTCGAGTATTTGCTGAAGTAATGGAACCAAAAAAGCGTATGTTTTACCAGTACCAGTTTCTGCAGCCATTACCGTATTTTGACTACTTAATAAAGCTGGCATACTCAACTTTTGAATTAGTGTAGGATTAATGATATCATTTTGTTGAAGATTTTGTAACAATTTTTGATTTAAATTTATATCTTCAAAATTTAAAGTCTGATCCACTTGTTCCTCTGGGCTCTATAAAATTAAAAAGTGTAAGATTATTATAAATCTTAAAAAAATTAATTTAAAATTACATTAAAAAATTTCATAACTAATTATAGTAAAACTATTTTAAGTATTTAAAGATAATTACATAGTCGTCAAATGGATATATCGTAAAATAATCTCCTCTAGATTCCCTATGTTGCCATCCTCTTGAAGCCAAAGGAATGGGTTGAAATTTTGGATAAGTATCACCTTCGTAAAAATTAAACTGACGGTTTTTACATTTTATAATCAACTTTTTTTTTGGCTTTTCAATGGGCTCATCAATTTCCGTTGAAGCATTTTCATTGTCCTCCTCAGTGATTTCATAATCCTCATCATCAACACTTTCTGATGTCACCTGTAAATATTTTGTTATACACTCAGTTACTATTAAAATATATTCAAAGAAAATTATGTCTTACCGAGTGTTTTACTGAGAATCTTCTAAATTTCAAAAGTGATTCATCAGTAATTTGATAACAGAGTTTACAAATGCGAGGAAACATTTTAAAATGATATTTATAATTTCTGTAATTGTATAAATTTTATATTTAATAGTGTAAATGATATAAAATGAGTAATATTATCAAAACAATAGTTTGGATAAAACAAATCTAAAGTTGGATTTTTAATTTTTCTTACATAATTTAAATTGTTAATGAATAACAATAAAATAAACTTATAAAAACATTGCAAAACATGTTTTTAATGTGTACGTCTCGTAATGAACACGTTTTTCTAACCTAGTAAAATTTACCGGCTGAGTACGGAAACAGCGCATGCGTCGATTGAAAACAAATCTTACTGGATTCAACGCGCCAGAATTCAAACTCATATATTTTTGTTGATTAACGGGATAACATATTAGGATGCTTTTTTTAAAAGGAAATAAAATAAATTGCTTAAAAAAGAGGCTGCAAATGATTAAATATAATAAAAAAATCTCTAAATTAACTTATTATTTATACAGAATGAAATGAAAACGAATTATCATTTAAAATTTTTTTAATAAGAATATAATGTTTGCCTACAGATATATACATTGCATTGTTAATATCAAATTATATTTTTTAAATTTGCAACAAATTTAAAAATTTATAATTACGTTACTGTTAGAGGTATTATTGTTTGATTTGGAAAAGGAAAATTATAAAACGGATGTTTAATTAGTATAACTTTACTTAAAAATAATCACTATCTTACAAAATTCTTTAAAATATTTGTCTATTACAAAAATATGACTGTCTTGTTCTACATTTTATCAATGTATTTTTTACAATATTTATATAATATATAATATCATTAATAGAGTATATTGTTTCTTAAAATATAGATTTATTCCTAAAAAATTTTGTTCAGACCTTCTGTGGCACAATGTGAAAGATTGTAAAATGATTTATAAAATCTGTGCAAGTCGCATTATTGCTCAATATTTTCAAAAGTGTAAAATTTTGCATTTTTTTAGAAATAACACCTGCTTTCTATTCTATGCTGCAAAACTTTTATAATTACACTTGAAATATAAAACGTAAAAAAAAAATTGTTTAAAAGATTAAAATCTATCGTAATGTATGAATATTGCGACTTTGAACACCAATATATTCATTTATTTTTCTTATTTTACATATTTTGATATTTAACGCACATTCTACCATTGCTAGTCTAGCAAAAATATTTATTGCGTTTGAAAAATTCTCAAGCAATTGCAAACGAACGTACTAGCAATTGCATAATTATTACTTTGTAAACACAACAATGTAAATAATTCAAGAAAACTTCTGGAAATTTCCAAAACTCGTTGTTGGACTTGTCATCCGCACAATATTCTAAAATTTAAATCATTCAAATATCCACAAATTTCTTTCCCTATATATGTACGATCGGTACATAAATCTGCGCACGCAAAAAATACTCCGACTAGACTAGTCGTTCTCTACGTCGATGGCACAAACGATTTCCCCCAGCTTCACCTTCCATCAATGACATCCGCAGCTCTTGACGACCATGTTCTTGTACTTCTTCAGAATGACGTTGCTCTCGTCGAGGAAGTAGAGCACCGAGATCGGCGAGAGTTTGGTCGGCGCACAGCAGGGCTTCGGCACCTTGCCCGGGTTGACCAGGTGCACGAGCGTCTGTACGATCGCGTGATTCGTCGCGTTCATGTGGGCGTTGAGCGGGAAATTGCACTCGCCGCTGCAGTAGTACGCGTCGTAGCCGTCCGGAGCGATGATCCAGTCCTGCCACTTGAGATCGCGGAAGCTCACGTAGAGCGTCTGAATCTTGCAGGTGCGCGAGTTGTAGGTCACCTGGGGATCGGTGTAGGGATTGCCGCGGTACTCGAGGCTCGAGATGTCGGACTTGAGCTTCTTGCGCTTGGTGTCGCGCTTCGTTCTGACCTTCCTGGTGGCGAGGCCGGAGGTCTTGAAGAAGGCGACCATGAAGGGCTGTCGCTCGGCGACTCCCTTGAATCCGACGATGCCGATGTCCTCGGGCTTCATCTCGTGGACGAAGCGATCGGCGGGGTGGACCGAGAGGTAGAGTCCCCTGTTCCCGGCGGGGTTCTCCACCCAGTAGTGCAGGGCCTCGCTGACGTTGAGCGTGATCCAGCCCTCGCGGTTGGCGGTGGCGTTGACGGCGTCGATGTACTGGAGCTCGCGCTCGCCGTCCTCGAGTCGTAGGACTCGGTAGGCGGTGAGCGTGAAAGAGCCGCGGTTCTTGCCGGCCTTGACGAGGTCGAGGCTGCGGTAGAGCCTGAGCTCGGCGCTGAGGATGTGCTCGTTCGGCGGCACCTCGGAGACGTCGAACCAGAGCCTCTTGCCGCGCTCGTGCCTGACGCTCGGCACGTGGTGGTTGTGCGCGGCGAAGGTCATGATGACGTCACTCTGATCGATGGCCCTGAGGTCCTGGCCGCTGAGGTCGAACTCGGACTTGTCCTTGGCCGCCTCGCCGTCCAGGGCGTTCTTGTAGATGTCGAGGAGGAACTTGGGGGCCGAGCGCTTGACCTGCGGCGCCGCGGCGGAGCCCTGGCTGCCTTTGTGCTTGGGCGGCCGGTCCGGCAGCCCGAGCAGGTTCAGGATCTCGTGCTCGACCTCGCGCTTCTCGCGCTGCGTCACCACGCGGTGGACGACCGTCTGGTCGAAGCCGTTGTCGATGTACAGGCCGCTGGTGCGCTCGGCCTCGGCGCCGAGCATCAGCAGCGGCAGCAGCGCGCCGAGCAGGAGGAACGGCGACATTCTATCCGTCTCTGATGAGAAACTCGCTCGACTGGCGCTAAGAGCGCTACGGTGAGTCCAGGTGTGCAGTGCGCGAGATCGGTAAACAAGGCGCGTCAGGTGTAGTATTTATGCCTCATCTGGCCGCCTCGCGGCAGGCTTTCCCGCGCGCTGCGCGCTCTTATCCGCGGAGGGCTCCTGGAAGGACTCTTTCTCTCTCTCTCTGTCTCGGGATGCGCTTGTCGTTTTTTTCGGGTGGCCCGTACGTGAAGGCTGCGAGTGACACACTGGCGAGCTCTGCGTGGGCAGCGAGAACAGCCACTGGACGCGCGACTGGCCTCTCTTTCTCTCCGTCTCTCTCGTCCTCTCCGCGCATTCCTTCGCCTTTCCGCAGGTCCGTAGGCGCCTGTAACGCGCGCGCGGTGTTCTCCCACTTTTCGAATATTACACGCCGAGAGCCGCTCTCCCCGGAGCTCGGGCTCCGAGCGTTCTTCGAAGTAAAGGACGCCATCACACACTGGCGCGCTCTGCCTGGATAACGAGCGATTACCCAGCGAGTCTTTTGATGAAAGTGATGCGACGAAATGCGCACTAAGCGCGAGCCGTCTTGCTTTTTGCCATGAGATCACGCTTTATTGCTTAATTTCGCGTCTGGAGGAGCAGCGTTTTAGACGTCCCCAAGACTTTTAATGCTTTTTTTTACTTTTCAGTTGGGACACTGCGCCTTGGTTTCAGCTTTGCGAGGCTCTAAAAATTTATGAATTTCGATTTGTTATCTATTATACACTATTATTTTTCCGTGCAAAATAATAACGATCAGCTTAAATGTAGTTTTTTCTAATTTTAAATTGTTGAAATTATTATCTCTTTCACGGAACGAAGGCAACGAAGCTTAGAGAAAATGGAGAAGACCTTCGTAGACTCAGGTATACCTATATTAATGGGCAGGTCAGTTTTTCGTTTCTCTTTAAACCACCCACGAAGAAGAAAGTCATCAAAATTGATTGCAGCCGTAAACGTGGATGTCGAAGAAGCTACTTTGTTTGAAACCATGTTTAAGAAATATTCTTTAAAAAGCATTGTAAACTCGTAACCAATCTCACATTAGGCAAATTAATTTGCTAATATTTTAAAATAAGATTGAAAATTAATTGCGCAATGCAAAGAGCAGTTAAGGGATGTTGCTCATTAACTTCAATGAAAGTAATTGTTTTATAGTTATTGAAATTTCATTTTAAACTACTAAAACATATTTTGCTTTGTAATAAAATGTAGCATTATTATTAAGAAAAGCTATAATTTTGCAATGTAAAATGATTGACTATAGTTTTTGACTATTATTATGTAATGAGTGTTTACAGTTTGATTTTAGCAGTCAATGTAGAATCACAATTTTCCGTGAATTGGAAAGTGGCATCGGTTTATAAACATCCGTATACACACGTAATTCGTAGAATTACGATTTGGAGGATTTATTCCAGTTTCAAACATGAATGAATTAAATTTCGAAATTTTCAGATAAATAAATTATTTTATGATATTTTGAGTATATTCAAAAAATTACTATGATTTCAATATTTATTTTAATAATAAATTTTAAATAATTTTAAACTATGCGTGAACTTCATGAAATGTTTTGCACTGTTACGTCCTAAAACGCATCTTTTCATTTTTAAATATTTAATAAAGTAAAGTTAAAAGATTTCATCAATGGTAAGTTAAAAATGCACAACTTATGTTGTGCATTTTTTACTTTACTTTATTAAATATTTAAAAATGAAAAGATATACTATACGTTTTAGGACGTAACAGCACTGTTTAGATGCAGATAGAAAATATCCGAAAGTTCTCTATTCACAAAAAACAATGAGCATTATTGCGCAAAAATTTAATTTAATATTTCATAAATTGCTATTCAATTAAAAAATAATAAAATTCTTAGCTTTCTTGAAGAAAATAGAATTTTATTATCAATATTTTTAAATTTAATTTAAAAACAAATTAGAGAAATCTCAATGGAAATTATTTTCATTGAAAGCAAAGGATAAATATAAAATCTATTTGTTTCAATCCGTGTAATTCATGTCCCACAACTGAATTGATTTTCGTTCGCCCCCCTCCATTCATATTTTGGATCCGCACGTGTGCTCGTATATTCGTGGGTCCTGCGAGTTTATATAAACCGACGTAATCGTTGAACGTGCTGTAGTTGAACCGGACTCGGGAGTCGGGTAAGTTCTTCGAATCCATAGATTTTTCTATTTGGAATTGCGGGCAAGTTGTCGAAAATTAAATTGATAATAAGATTGAATAATTTGTCTAACGAGGCAGATTTGTGTTCTATTGCGAGTGATTTGTACAGTAAATAAAGACAAGTGTTATTAAATTTTTCAATAAACTAAATTAAGAATGTTCAAAGTGGTGTTGAACAAATCGAAATATTAAATTTAGATAGATCACGTAGAGACAAATAACTATACTATGTTAAACTCAGATTTGTTTAATTTAATATAATTTTTACCATTTACCTGTGCAGATGAATTGTCGACTCTGCCGAGTTTGAGGATCTACAGAGATGCTTGGTAGCGGAGTATGAGGTAAGCTTCATCAAATAAAGTTACCTATTGATTTACTACTTCTTAATTTCTATATCTAACTTTAGAGATTATATTTCTATTAAGTGCTGCTTATTCTTCAATAACGATTTATAAATTTACAGTAAAAATGTTAATTAATAAATCGTCAAGCATTTTCTGTTAAAAACTCGAAATTTTATTGAAATTATATTTCGAACTTATACTTATTAATTCTTCTTATTACTTATTTCACAGGTCATCTAAAATACGTGGTAGTGTCCGCTATCAAAGTCTCTGTTCTTCATCAAACTCGGCCGGGTGGGCATTCAGGTAAATCAACAAGTGGCTTCTTATTCGTCGCATAAAACTCTATAGTAAAATTTGTAACGCGGCTTAATTTTCCGAATTAATCGAAAATATTTAAATTGATAAAATAATCCGCGAAGAATATATGAATTGTGATTTTAAACGTAAATTAACAATGAAATTTGATTTTCAGACGAAGCCCGGTCCGGTCGACCCTGCCGACACGCTGAAACCTTCCCCAATTCTGCAGCTCTCTAACTAAATGCTGACGTGGACTTTAATTATGGTAAGAATTTTGATTAAACTATGTTGACATTTAAATAAAACTAATTATTATTTTTTATACTAAATATAACTATAAAAACATTTGGTTTCAGGTCCTCCAGCTGGTGCAAAAGCGCGAGTCCCACTCACGCCAGCCTGGTTGCCGGTGCGCGAGTCCTTTTTGAGGTCTGGCGAGTTTGCGATGAATGATGTGTAGTTATGACTGCAGATTTCGATTTAGGTTTAATTTGAATGTTGTATATTTCTTAATTTTAAGTTAGATTTTTAAGTTGCGTAAATTCCGATGCATCCGTTAGATTTATTGAATTTAGTGTAAGTTTCTTTTCATAGTGGAATTTTTCTGGTTTGTAGAACTTATTGACTGAGGTAAATATTTAATATTAACAGCGTGTATTCTTGTTAACTGCATTAACTGATCAGTTGCTATTCTACAAAGAAATCGGTTGAACAAAGATTACACCTGCGAGTAATATTAAAATGTTTTAACGAAGTTGTTAAGTTCTACAAAACGGAATTGCTCTATTATGAAAAGAAGTATTGTAAGACGCTAGTTTTAATGTTAAACAAAGATAGCTGGTTTTTAATCTTAGTTTTAGAATTGTAAAAACATTAGAGATCACAGAATTTTAGAATTGTAAGATATTTTATTAGATTGTAGAAATATACATTGAAAAGTTTGACTTTTGCAGTAAACAATGGCCTGTTGTAAATTATATAATAATTATAATTAGTACGTTAATAAAATTAGTACTTTTAATTAGCAACCAATGTTTATTTATTTCTTATCCAATTCAGCAATTATCCCAATTTTCTTCATAATATTATTATATTTACTTGATAATTTAAATTAAAATGAATTTTAATAATTGTAAGGAAACTTATAAATTGAACTTGAGGAATACAACATTAATTACAAATATAATTATAAGTAATTTTGCATTAATAGTGTTACTTTGTCCAACATGTAATATTTTCTTTACAGTACCTAAATTGTTGTCTATGTAAATTAAGTAACTATTTATTATTTAACGCGGAATTACTAAATATTTTGATAGTTTCTGTAAATATTACTTATATATTACAATAAATCTTTTAATAGTTTCTATAAATATTGTTTAAATAATATTGTATATGATAACCAGCTTTATATAAACTGCAGAACAACTTTTAAAATTCTAATCTTGTTGAAATAAAAGTATTGATGTAGCAGCCGAAAGTCTATTACATAGTATTAGAATAAATTGTAATAGCAGCTATTGCTATTTGATTATGGTTCCAAGTAAATAAAAATGCCATACGTATTATTTGCTTAATTTTATTTATTTTATTATTTCTTAATGTTTTATAAAATGTACAAAAGCACGTGTAAGTGAAAAATTAACACCGCAGATTATTTTTTGCTTGCATTTTATTTTATAATTTTATTTTTATAAGCTCTTCAAGTTCATCAACCTGCGAGTGACTTACACTACATTATGTACGTGTTAAAGTACATAGTCAAGATTTACAAGCGCATTTTATTTTTTGCTTTATTTCAAATGTCCTAATTATCAATCACAATCGCATATTACTTATTACAATTACACCTAGCCTAATCTAAAAACTACGATGCGCGTATAAAATCAGAATATATAATCGCAAGTAATATAACGTTAAGTATATACACATTTATAATCAATAATCAGGACATTATATTTATGTTTCTTCTTTCTAATTTTAGAAATACTTCATATATCTAATGATGTTTCATTGTCGTCTTATGCAAAAATGAAAGGTGCGTTTTTCTTAAACAATATTATACTTACACTCACTGAGCTCTAACATACGTATATGCATATATATAAATATATCTCAAAATATCTATGCAGTCAGACTTTATTTTTTATTTACTTTTATTTACGAAGACACTTGGAGAAGTGCAAGAGTCTACTAAGTTTCGTCGAATGCACTTTCATCAAATAAAGTCTCAAACATTTTGTGTGGTTTGCGATCGTCCGAACGGTTATATCGTTGACTTACGCGCTTATAATATAATATAATATGTCGTTTTCTTGGAAATCTTATACGAAATTAATAACAAATCTAATCTTACAACGTACATAAAGAAATATCATTACGAAATTATACTTACGAATTATAAAAGTATTTTTAACAACCGAACTCACTCTTACACGCATAATTATATTTTAACTAGAGTAATTTTTCAATACTATATACGAGATTGACGATTGTCTTAAATACTATCATAAAAAATTGTAACTATAATAACTAATAGTTATAATTTTTTACATTTGCCCAATTTCATCCATTAAACCTAATTGCATATTTCTTGCAATTGTGAAAAACCTTATAATATTGAATTAGAAATTATCAATATAATACAAATTGCTTACATGTTTATAAACTACTCGAGGAAGCTTCCCTTGTAATTTTTCTGGTACGTGAAATTAATTTTTTATTTGTGTTTTCGACCGAAATAAAATTCAATTTAGGTAATTTTTATTTTTGACTTAGAAAATTCTTTGAAACAATGAACTGTTTAAGGTGGCGTCTTTTATTCTTGTTTTAAAGAAAATTTCTAACGAATCAGAAATCGTTTTAAATGACTATTACAGCATATTCAATTTATTTTATATCCCCTCATTTTATAAAATATTGAAATATACTGCAAAGACCATTAAAACGCAACTACATCCACTGCATAGTAATCGATGAACACTTTTTAAAATTTTTTGCTAGAGTAAAACAAACTCTCTTTTTCGAAGCCTTATGAAACATGTCTCATTAAATTGTTAAATAAAGTCGTGCTGGTAAAAACGTAAAAAATATTTTAACTCTACAGGCAACGATGACTCTTCACGTACCGTAACAATTACAAGAATAAGCGACAACTCGGCGTTTGCGCCGTGAAAACATAGACGCTCCTACAAAAATTGGACGGACGAACCTGTGATTTGGGGATTGATACATAGAGGATAGAAAGGGAAGGCAAAGATTAGGCGGTGGTTAGAGTGTTAATGAACGTGCTGAAGCACAGAAAGTAGAAAAGACTGCGAGAGCCCCCAAAAAACTTCGCAAATCATTAATTTGTTGCAATTAAATTTCACTCAACTCGCAGTGTACGATTGTTAATTGATTAGATTGTTAGTCGAACGGTTTATATATATAATACAAATGCATTTCGAACTCGTCGCTCGCTCGTCTTACACGTAGAAATGACCGATTAGTACGTACGAGCGCATTTCATATCACATCGAGCGACCCTTGCACAATTGTAAATTGAAAGTCCGGGCAGTGACAAATTATAATATAATATAATATATTGCATAGTAAAAAAGGTTTTATATAAATAATGCATAGTATATATGTTTTTTATAATTATATTAATTACTCAAGTTTTAAGTATAAAAATTAATACTTAAGCTACAATTTTACCGAAAACAAAATTATGAGACTTATATATACGACGAAATTGATGATAATGTGATCGATAAGCGTTTTCAGAGATTTTAGATTTTAAAAAAAAAGTGACGATATTGATGATGATGTTGTGGATAACTATGTTGAGAGATTTTAGAAAAGTGTCAGAACTTCAACCGCTTTTCAAAACGAAGTTCAATTTTCTTATTGCAAATATTTTACTACAATGTAAGTGCCTATAGCGGCGTTATTCGCGATAAACTTATTTTCAAAAAAAGTGTCTGCTTTGAGATAAGCACAGTAAAAAAATTTTCGTCTTCGAGACATCCTTATAACTAACAATTTTAGGAGATCAAAACAACAGATGTCCCGGAAGACAATTCACTTACCGTTCGATGCTGAACCCTGCCTTTCATAATAATTAAAAAAAAAAATAATAAGTGTACGTTCAGTTAACGTCTAAGGATGCAGCACCGAACGAGCATACCGAGATTGAAAAAAAAACTTAATAATAATATTCTAGCAACAAAATAGCTTGCTATTCAGCCCGAAGAAAATTTCTTCACACCAGTATAATCCTCGCGAAAGAAGCCGGTAAAAATAAAGAAAAAATAATAACGCATTTCCTCGCGTTCGCGTAACAGTTGCCAATTGTAAAATCGAGCAACTCCGGCTCCGTCCGCAAGGACACGTCACGCTATGTACAAATGAGGGCTGCATGCAGAGAAAGCTTATATAATATAGATAAACCGAATCACATCGCAGTCTCGAGCGGCTGGCTCTTGCTCCTTCCGGCAGTGGAGAGCTGAGTGAGTTCGGTGGGCTCGTTCGGCGCGAACGCGTCAAAGTTCGTCTCGAGGATGGCCTCGCTCTTGGACCTGAGTGGTCGGTCCTCGTCAAGGTTCGTCTCCAGAAGCGCCTCGCTTCTGGGTCGGTCTTCGTAGTATGGATGATGATACTGGTGGTGATGATGAGGATGGGGAAGAGTGGCGCTGTGGCCGCTGAAGTATTCCGGGACGGGCTCGGAGCCGGGCGTCACCGGGCTGCTCACGTCGTAGTGGTGATGGTTCACGCCGTTGATCGGTACGTTGTCGTACTCGATCGAGGAGTTGGTCGTGCGCAGGTCGCGCTTCAGTTCGCTGATCGAGTCGCTTGTTCCCAGACTCGAGTTCAGCGGTAAGGTGGATACGTTGTGCAGATAGCCCGAGGATACGTCTACGTGCTCGCTGCTCGGTGTTGCGAGATCCTTAAAATTCGTTTTGAACAGGCGGTTATTCGAGTCTAAGAGTTGAAGCTATTTTATTATTTAAATTGAAGGGAGACTTACATCTGGTGCAGCGACACTGTTGGCCTCGGACTGCCAGGCGCTGTTGTTGCGAGAAGTGAAGGTCGAGTGATTTCGGAAGCCCTCGTTACGGTAAGTCAGGTCGTAAGCGGGGTTGTCGCCGTTGAATTTCTGGCCCTGTCCGCCGGTGCTCGTGCCGGGAGAATAGCGCGGATTGTGCGCCTCGTACACGTCGTAACAGTGGTTGTCCTCGAGGGACGAGTTCAGCTGCGACTTGTCCATCGAGTCTAGACTGCCGCCGTTCGACATTTTCTTGTAGTCTAAGGAACGCGAGTTCAGCGTGTCCGTAGATTGTTTAGTCTGAAAGTGGTGGTTTGCTGCTTTAGTTGGGGTTTGAAGCTCTCTTATTTAACGTTTTTGCAACATAAAAAACGTTTCTTTTGGTTTTTGGGTATATTTTTCGTTAACATACTGTTTTCAAATGCAGGTTTAACTACAAAAAAGAGATTTTTTCAAAATCAATTTGTAGTATCTATTTGTCAGAGTAAAAGCGAGCAAAATCAAAATATATCGGATCGTGAGAAAGCTTACAGAGGATTTATGCAGAGCACAAGTAAAACGAACATTAAAAAACCAAACTTCACTATAGTATGGAAGCGGAATGATAGACAAAAAATGATCAAAACGAAACATGAGGAACGTAAAAAGCGCAAGTGACGTACGAAAAATTGTCGGTTTGTGCTCTAACCTTCATCGGTGGTACCAGAACCACTCTTTTTTCCTTCTTTGGCTGCTTTCGTGAATTAGTGACGGACAGAGAAGAAATTTTTGAGCAATTGTCTCTTTAGTATTTAAGAGATAAATTGTTAACCCTTTGCGTTTTGCGACTTGGATAAGCGAGAGAAAGGGTTAACTCATTGACTTAAGGTAATTAATACTAGAGAATACTGTTAAGTAGATTTTGCTTCTAGGATAAGAAAGCCGCTGCTTTAATTGCAAGTGCGCGGTAAGCAATGAGCAAAGTGAAATAACTAAAAGTCATTTAGATGAATGATACTCTCTATTTGAATAAAAAATTTGAATTTCGAGCAAATTGGCAAAAGCTTCTATAGAAAGCGAGTAAAAAATTCAACAGAATTCTCTAGATATTTCCTAGCAGTGTAAGAAAGAGATATTTAACAAAGTCTTTGACACTTACTGGAATTGGTTTTCTTCTTTGGTATGCTAGCTCTGAAAAGCCGGAGGTAGAACCTACTGAACGTAGAGAATGCAAGGACTGTCTGATGGAATTTCTTCTCTCAAGCCTTTCGATGTTGCGCTTTTTCGATTTTGAAACCCACAGCGCAATCGCAGCTGCCAGCAAAAGCAAAGCAACCGCTATTGCACTCAAAACCCCGACCGCAACTATGTCCTTCCTCCAGGAAAGCGGATCAATGTAAATTCGCGGATCTTTAATGAGAAACGGTGAAAGTATTAAATATTACCTTTTGAATATTGAAAAGTTATAAAATCGTGCGATCAACGAGCAGCTTACCAATTTCGCAGATAAACGGATTGGGCTGACCACAATGATCAATTTCAATCGTCTGATAGGTAAACATGGTACATTGGTCAACTTTTTCTAGCTGTTGAATCCAGACACGTTCAGAGTAATCAAACCGATCTTGTTGCTTGCGTAAGAATTTCCAAAGCTCAATGTAGTCGCCCATGATGAAGGGCATGGATGCATTCGCGGACTGCAAAACAAAAGTCATCGCGCGTTATATTTTTAGCTAAAAACGCGAACGCTCGAAATATTGTCGAGTACTCACTCTGCAGAAATCTCTTGCAGCGAAGAAGTCCATTGGCGCGCCGATATAAATATAGCAAGTATCGCCGACCAGATCCCAGGCGGGCGGACACTTGCCAGTCAGTACTGACTGGTTGTTCATGTGGTATGGTTGGAATTCGACCTGCAGCAGTTCGGGTGAGTCCCCGCGATCGCGAATGCGTCCGCCTACTGCCAGGGTTTCGTTGTAGCCCCAGTAATTGTGCCGCGCATCTACGCTTGACCTCCACATTTCTAGTTGACTAAAAAAGCGATGGAACAATTAGATTTTTTTGCTTTTGAAGGAGTAAGCTTTGATTTGGACGAACGAAAAATCGAAGCTTGCGGGCGAAGCTTGGATTAAAACATGTAAAGCGAAACATTTAAGTCACTGACATATATGGTAGATTGTTGAGGGGTAGAATGAGAAAACAGGCACTTTTATTCAGTTGTTTAATAATTGCTTTTAAATCTTAATATGATTGTGCTTATTATTATTGTTTTATACTAATAGAATTATTGTTATTCTAAACAAGTTCAATGGATTTTTCATTATTATAGATAGTAAAAATATTATTTAAATTTTTTAAATAAAGTTTCTTTTTGCTGATAAAAATGTTAATCTGTTGTGCATTGAATGATTCGTGAAAAAATATTTCTGTTATTTATGTAAAAGATCTACTTAGATAATTTTCTGATATTAATTTGTTAATAAAGACTTTTATTTAAAACTGACTATAATTTGTGCATCAATGATTTGAAGTGCAAATTAATCACGAAAAGTAAAAGTTTTTGATTGGTTTAGACAAGAATGACAATAATTTCGTTCCAAACTCACTCTTTTAGACACACATTTTGCTGTTGCAAAGCAGCGCTTGTAAAACAAAAAGCACGACGGTATATAGTCGTGTACTTACTTAGTGTACCACTCGGTGTCGACCACTCTGAGATTTTTTTAATAACATGCGCATTCGTAATATGGAAAGGAAAAATAATTTGATAAATTAAGAAAAAAGAGCATGACGAAAGGTTTAAAAATAATGCGAGAGTCTTCATTTTAGAGAATGACGAATGCAAACATTCCGTCTTTGGGTTAAATCGAAAAAACAAAATGCTGTAATTTAATCACAGATTAGATATATGAGAATTATGTACTCACAGCGATCTGTTAATTGTTAACATCTCGTAATCGTTGTCGGGGTTGAAGAAAATATTATCCACGTATTGCTGACCCGGAGTACCTGCAACTATCGTACTTCTCCCTTCACGGTCAACCGCGTAATTTCTGAAAAGGAAACGTTAAAGTTGCAATTTTTTTGTCTAACGTATTTTTGAGTTACGTAAAATAGAGGCCTACTTATAAAATCCGTTATGCGATGTACTTTGATAAATTGGAAGGCGAACTTTTTCAAATCCGGTAACTTCCAACAGGTGTTTACCTAAATTCCCATGTAAATAATTTAATGTCATATTGCTGACAACCTGCTTCAACACGATGTTATTTTCGTAAGTAGCATTATTCTTTGTGAAGTAATTTCTGAATATCGTGACTTCCTGATAAGGACTACTTTGTCGACCTTCAACGTACCTTTAAAGATAAAAATACAGCAAATTATTTTTAAATTACTACAGTTAATAGATTTAAAAATAATTTAATACTCACAACGCTGGTTTATCATAGTTCTCCGCGAAGAGATTATTATGTATCCATCCCTTAAGAGAAGTGGCAATACCACGTGAATCAGCCCTGATGCGCAGGCCACCTTCATTTCGCATGACTAAATTATTCTAAAAGAAAAATTGAAAATTAAACGAAATTATAGCGTTGCTTAAAAACATTATCAAACGAAATTCGATTGAATGGAATGAAACTTACTCTGAAGTAAATAGACTGAGTATTTTGAATATCTAATGAGACGGCTGAGTTGCAAGTGCTGAAGTTACCGTAAAACTTTTCGCAGTTATTCACGAATTGGTTTCTTTCGAGAGTAATCACAGCATTTACTTCTCCTGCGCTGGAATATTTTACGGCACCCTCTTGGCACTTTGAGATCACAGAGTATGAAATATTATGCTGCACATCGCGATCTAAAAAAGTTCAATTTATTTTATTTCCGTGCGTAAAACAGACAGCAAAATGCATTGTAAAATTGCAAGTAATTAGACAGTAAATTAGGCACTCACTAAATCCTATTGCGGAAATCGGCAATGTAACTACTTCAGCGATGAATCCATGAGCGCCACTCGCCCCCGTTGCGAACAGTTTGACGCTTAAACTTGGGCCCTGCGTTCTAAAGAGTGTTTTCTCCTTATCACTGTTAACGAATAATTCATAGATTTTTGGAGCTGTTACGTTGTAAATGTCACCGTCGTAGAGCGTTAAACTATCCTGCCTGCCTGGTTTTCCAGTATTATTGAACATATTGAACTGCAATAACCTGCAAGCAGTAATCATTTAGTTTTATTAAGATTTTCAAAACGTTTATTTATGATTTAATGGTGTAGTAACGCGTGACGATTTACCTAAATCCGAAAGGCTTTGCTCGGTGGCTGCTGCGGAATATCTTTACGCAGTTAACAGGATTGTTATCGTACTTGTAGTAAAGCAGCACTCGCTCTTCAATGGTAACCTCCTTGGTAGTATCGCAAATGTCCACAAGGCTAAACAAGTGGTAAGGAATGTTTAAATCTTTTAGCGGATTGAATGAACTTCCCTCCGCCTCGCGACCTTCGCCGGTCAACGACAAAATATTGACGCCGTTACCCAACACGTCGTTAACTTGGTTGAAAAGCAATTCGATCTGAAAAAGCCAATCGAACGATTAACATTCGAATAGTCAAACAAATTTGTTACGTCGCAACAATAAATTACCGTATGCGTCGGTGAAATGATATTGATGCCGTGATAAGCGCTCTGATTAACGTTAACTCGACTAACGGACGGCGACTTCATGATGGACTGAACCGCGGGCGACCTCTCGTTGTGAAGTATCCCGGCGCCGCTGATGTTGACGAACTGGAGCACCGACTCGATCCTGCGCACCGTCTCGTGCGTGACGACGTCGTGGATCCGGTACTCGTACAGGTAGTGCTCGAATTCGCTGTTGGCGATGCGCACGCCGCCCCAGTAGCTCTGCGACCGGTCCAGATTGCGTTCGCCGCAGTGAACGAACACGAATTTACCGTCCCAGGGACACTCGTACTTGTGCCCAAACAGCTGGCCGTTCAGTCGAATCTGGCAGTCCTCGAGGCTCTCCTCCGTTCCGGCGCACTGAAATTCGAGAGTCGACAGTGAATTTCGAGCTTTTGGCTTTCGGTCGAGGGTAATAAGGGAACTTTTCTTACTTGCAAGGGCTCAGGCCACGACCAGATCCTGGTTAAGGATCCCGGGTGTAATTCGTATCTTCGATCCCGCGAAACGTAAACGTTGAGCGGCTCGTAACCTAATTGGCGGCATGCTACTTGTGCATTCCGCTCGGTAAAACGAGTATCACAGATAGGTATCCATTGGAGCGTGGTCCGGTTGAAGTATTCCACAAATCCTGCAAACGAACAAATGGCTTTTTTAAATAACTGCATTAGAAACCTCTAAAATTATTTGAATTAAAAAATTTACCTTCGTTCGTCGAACTGGTACAGTTTTCCTCCTTGCACAATCTAATCGTTTCAAAGTTTACGCTCCTCCTAGCAATTGGTATTTCATTCTTCTCACTGATAGGCCTCATAACGATTTCATGACCCGGAGCACCGATGGCTTTCAAAGTTCCGAGCACCAGGATTCCCACGTTAGGCGCAAACTCCATCACGACGTCCGGATGGATGTAGAGCGTCGCGTCGGGCATGACGGTCACGTCTGAACGTATGACGTACGGCTGGGATCTAGGATACAGCGACAGATTATCGATGATGCGACCGCCGAGATGGTCGAGATCAATCTCCGTTACGGGCTCCCAAGATGCCGATATCGAGGAGTCAAGCGAATCCGTGGTTAAGAACGGACGGAAATTGGCGACTGCGTGGTCGTTCCAG
The DNA here is from genome assembly GCA_900474385.1 of Ormyrus pomaceus. Classification (NCBI taxonomy): domain Eukaryota; kingdom Metazoa; phylum Arthropoda; class Insecta; order Hymenoptera; family Ormyridae; genus Ormyrus; species Ormyrus pomaceus. The sequence goes on from UCOM01000065.1 coordinate 147,294, forward strand.
TCGTCGAAGTCGAAAATTCTTTTTCTGAAATCAATGCAGGTTCAAACGTTAATATATTTTGTAGAATTTATTTCAGTTAAAGAATTGCAATAAATTATAACAAAAAAGTTACCTGATCTGAAGATCTTCAGCAGTGCCCCACCAGTTCTCGGTTACGTCCACTTTATTATTAATTTTCGCGGTTTTAATACCAGCGAGCAGCTCGTAATCCAGAGAATTCTCGCCAAACAAATTTCTGTTCACGCGCACCTTCTGGATGCCGTGAAAACCAACAACATAAGTCGGCGTGTTGAACATCTGGTGAATTCCGCGCCCGGCGAGAGTCGGGCGGCTGTTCTGCTTAATCTCGTTGTACATGAATCGCGCATCGATTTCGCCCATAATCTCGGACTGGCTGTCGGCCTTGAATTCGACCATGTAAGCGCCGATGTTCCTCTCGATCCTGTTGGCCTCGATCTTCATGCGCTTTTCCATGCCTCGCACTGAAATCAGTCCGGTCTTGCAGTGGTTGCTGTCGAAGCGGTTACGCGACATATTGAAGCTCGCAAAGTGACCGTCCACCACGAAGGCGAACTGCTCGTTTGCCTGCCACGTGTTGTTGTCCATGAAGATGGAGTGGGTAAAGTTCTCGTTGTACTGCCAGACGTACGGCAGCGCGACCTCGAAGCCGCCGGCTTGATTGCGCTCGATCGTGCTGTCCTTGATCACCCAGTGGAAGAGGTTGTTGGATTGGCGCATGTCTCTGCTGTATTGAATTATGCCTCGGCCGTTGTCCGTAACCAAGCTGCAATACAAAAATTGTAATGGATTAAATTAATTAAATCGCTGACTGTAAAAGGGATTTTAATTCCAACCGATTATTGATTTTAAAATTGTATGAGAAAGTATTCAAAGTCAGTTTTTTTTATATAATTGAAATTTAAAAATAATAGACTTTCAAAATGTAACTTTTGTTTCCTTACCTGTTGTTAACATGGATAGCGATTTCAGAAATGTTGGAGTTAAAGACATTCCAGTGAGGAGAATGAATGTAAATTGCCTCCTCATTATTATGTGAGATCTCGCAATTAACTAATTGGATGGATTCATTGGCCTTGCGAAGGTAGTGATCGCCGTGCTCATCGAGATAACGGTTGTAATAAGAAGCGAGGATGCCTTGTCTGTTTCCGCGTATTTTAGTATTCGAAACTCGGAGGGTTGGAATTGGACCGCGAACAATACGATTCTTGATATCCTGTAACAGAAAGTAATTTAAAATATTTATTTTTTTTTATCGTTAGAAACTAGTTTACTTGTACAATTCATTTTAAAGCTCGATTTCGAAATGTAGGTTGAACGAAAGTAAAAGTGACACCTACAGATAAGCGACAACAATCGTTATCAAAATAAAAGCGTTTACCTGAATGGGTGCAGGAAGCGCTGTGAGCACGATAACGGTCCCACCCAGAGCATTGTCACCGCTGTGGTATTCGAGTACAACTATGTACGAGCTCGAGGCAACCGGAAATACCGTCAGATCCCTTTTTACGCGCCATACGTTTCCGCGGTGCTTCACGTTTTCCGAATCGTAGAGTATGATTTCTTCGGTGCTTCTGTTGTGGGTAGGGTTTAGAAGCTGAATGCCGACAACGTATCCGGGAGTGCACTGAAAAGTAAAGATTAAATTAAAATTTGTCTTTTAAATTTAATTATCATGCTTACAGCAATGAAATGCCGATAAATTATCGAGGTAAAATCCTTGGCAAGTATAAATAACTCACGCTAATATGGTAGTATCGATGAATAGCCTCTCCGGAGACCTTGGAGGTGACGAGATACTTGGTCTCGCCGATATCGAGGTCGATATTACTGTTGTGGTCCGGCACGATGATGGGGTCGTAAGTTGAATCCAGCGAGGTGTCCGCCGAGCTATAGAACCATCCTTCAAAATCCCTCTGCTGGATCGCTGAGAGTGCAGGATTGTGCCTAATGCCGGCCAATTTGTTGTTCTCCAGACGGGAACTCGATATTCGGAGTCCGAGCTGCTTGAAGCTTATGCCGCTGCCGCGATTGTTGGAGAAGTCGCTGTTGCGCACCGTGTTCACCGCGTCCGCCGAGTAGATGTCCGAGTAGAGGATGCCGAGGCCGTCCTGCAGGTTGTTCACGACTTTGACCCCCTCGAGCGAGTGCCGAGCGAAGTCGATCTGCAGAGCCGGCTTGAAGGCATTGGTAGTGTAATCCAACAAGCCGGCCCTCTCGATGGTGATGTACTGGAGATCGCTCCTGAGTGCGAGCGGTCCCAGCCTGAGACCGGCCCAGGCCGCCTCCGTGCACCTGACGCCGACGTCGTTCTCGTGCGTGCACGAATTCTCGAATTCGTCGATGGTCTCGGCCTTGCACCTCGACACGTCCAAGTCGTCCTCCGTGCACTGCACGTTGCTGAGGATGATGTCCTCGTTGGTTCCCGCGCTTGGAATTTGCGACGGCTCCATGAACCAATTGTCGGGGTCGAGGGTCAGGCCCAGCTGGTGGCAGACCAGGGCCGCGTCGCGCATCGTCCAGCCGTAGTTGCAGACTGTACCCCACTTGTCACCCACTCGTACCTGTCGAGGTTTATTTTAAATTTCGTTTATTAGTCATTGTTCGAGTATTCATTTTCATTTTTTTACATTAATTTATAAAAATCTCACCTGCAGTCTCCCCTCCTGACTATTCTTCCCACCCAACAGCCTGACAGGCACCCGGCTCTCCTCCTCCACGACGGGCATTCCCGCGGTCTCCTCCATCGCGTCCATAAGCGTGGTGTCGTTGTCGGCGGACGTCACGACGATCTCCTCCTTGAGGGTCATGAGGATGTTGCTGGGACCGGTGCCGTGCGCTACCAACTTTCCCGCAACCATAATGCCTACGGCAGGCGGAAAGCGCAGCGTCACCCCCGGCTGGAGGATCAACTTGCCGCCGGGACGCACGTTGATGTCGCGCTTGACGTTGTACTCGCCGGCCTGCAGGATCTCCTGGCCGTCCACCTCGCCGCCGACGATGTTTGTTCCCGGACTGACGAATCGCGGCACGAAGGTCGGATTCGGGTTTATGGTGTTGGTTGCCGGGTTGCTGCTGTGCAGGAGGTACGGCATGTACTCGATCTTCGCCAAATTGTATCTGTCCTTTCTGCGAAAATTTCGTCGAAAATTCAATAAAATCAATATAATTTCGGTGAGAAAAATTCGATTGAGCGATGCAGTACAAAAGAAAAAAAAACGTACCTGTGGAAAAGCCGTTCGAAAATCTCCGGTTGCTCGCTCGAGCCGAGCCAGTTGTACGTGCAATTGATAATCTTGCTCTGATCCTCCAGGTGAGAGCCGATCTCGTACGTGGACTCCGGGTTGTGCAAAATATTCCTGAAAACGTGAACGTTGCTCGACGAGACGACGACCACAGCCGACACCCTAGACCTCGGAATGAGCCGTGAGCCTTGAATATCACCGTTATCGAAAGGTTCACGAGCCTTGTTGTCCCTGAGGAAATTCCTGGTAAACAGAAGACGCTGAACGTCGCTGTACGGCGAGAGGCCGAGGCTCGCCACGAAAATTCCCCTGTTGTCGTAGAACTCGTTGTGCTGAATCAACAAATCGGCGCGGAGAATGTCGAACTCCTCGAGGAAGGGATTGCGCACGAGGAGGCAGCCGTACGCGTGCTCCCGGAAGTGGTTGTACTCGATTACGCCGTCCAGGTTCAGGGCCGGGCTGAGCTTTATGCCGAGTTTCTGATTCTGCGTGAAGACGTTGTGGCCGATCTGGAGCTTGAGGACGCCCTGCTTGTGTCGCCAGCTGGACTCGACTTGAACGGCCGTCTCGCTGCTGCTGTTGAACCAGTTGCCGGTCACGTTCACGTACGAATTACCCGTTGAATTTCCAACCTGAGAGAGAGCAGCAAACAAAATCGTCCATTTCTCGGTCTTCGAACGAAAAGTCCTTTAAAGGCACTCTTAAAAATGACTCACCAATACTCCAATATCACGATTTCTGAAAATTTCCGAATATTCAACGACGGTCGTCTGATTGAAATACAGATAATCCGTGGAGGCGCTGTCGTTGAGCCAAACAGCGAATCCGTAGCCGCGGTTGGACGAGATGCTGGACCTGGAGATGTTGCGATTGCCGCCGGTTACGGTGATGTTGATACCGTCGCCGCGGTTGAAGGCGATCCGGCTTCCCGTGACGTTGACTTCGGGAACGCCGCCCAGTACGTGAACGCCGGCCACGTGACGATTGTTCGACACCGAGGTGTCGTCGATGTGCAGGGCCGATCTCAGTCGCTCCGCGGCTATGCCGCGTCCGTTATTGTCCGCTATCGTGCTGCTTGTCACGTTTAAATCGTATGCTTTTTCTGAGAACAAAACAAAAACAACAAAGGATGCAAGTAGGTTCGCATAGTTGGAGACTTTTTTAATTATTATGTAGCAATAAACGTCAGACTTACTGTAACCCGACGTAAGTCGGAGGAAGGCTACCATTGAAGTTCGCGGTTCCGCGAAAAATTTAATGTACAAATTCTGCCTAGTAGTGGTGACACTTTGCGGCAGGGTTCCGTTTCTCACGCTGACGCGCGCCAACAATTTTTCTCCGGTGCTTATCCCATCGTAGACTTCTATGACGGCACTATCGTTACGGTCAGTCTTCATTTGCAGAAAGTGCACAGTGAGAACGTGCCCGGGCCGCGTGAAAATGTGCTGAAACGCGAAATTGTTGCGTGAGTTTGTTTCTCGACTGATTCGGGCTTTGTCGCTCGAAAATTTCGATAAAAAAAAAAAAAAAATGAGAATTAGTACCTGCGGGCAGCGTTTCTGATTAGGCGCGTATTTGCTTTGTCCAACTGAAATTGTTATGGGGAAGGTTTGACTAGCCGTCGTGGGGAAGGTGCAAAGATCGTAGACATCCGCCCGGTCGGCCTTGTCGTCGGGCCGCTCGTCGTGGTGAACGTACTTAATACCGTCTGCTTCGTTGTCCATGATCACGCAATTGTGAATGTGGGCTTGTCCGGTGGAGCTGTTCATGTATATTCCATAGCCTGAAAGAGACGTTTCAAAATTATGTTTTTAAATGCCAAGGTAAAGTACTGTTTTACACAAATATACAGAAAAAAAATTGTTGCTCACCTCTATTACTTTGAACGGTGCAGTTTGAAATAACAATGGGCGCATCGGGGATGGTGACGTTGATGCCCGTAAACGCCGAGCCAATAATCGAGATCGAATGCATTTGCGGCGGAACGCCTTCGACGTGTAAGGCCGAGGTGACGTTGAATTCACGCCCCGTTCCCGCATGCCTGCATCAAGGTGAGAAAGGCAGACGTTAACGACCACAAAAAGCTGCATGTCACTTTGCATTCACATATTTCAATTACTACGCCTCAACGGTGCGTAGAGAAGCAGATTTAGACCTCGGGATCGCTCAATAAGACGACCGGGTGCTTTTAGCGATTGAAGCGTAAACGTGAAAGGATTTAATGTTATAAGAATTAGGCTTACTGCCGACTCACCGAATTTCTACAAATTTAAGGATGGACTTCGATCTGCGGACGTATAGCGTGTTTTCCTGAATGAGGGGTCGATCGTATAAAGCGCCTTCGAATCGTAACCCCCGCCAGTGCTTAATCGCACCGGTTGCACCGTCATGATACGGTGAACACGATATACCCAAGTCCGGGTGGTAATCTGGAATGAAACATTAAATGTTTAAAAATCGTTCGTTTAATCGAGCAAGCGAGACAAGTTGGCTGTACTAAAAATTAGCTGTAAAATATTCCAATATTTATTAATATTCCAAAGTTTATCAAACGAAGTATCAATCAATACACCGATATTCCAGCGATTAAGCTCTCTTTGCATTACATCACTCCGCCTCGATTCACAATATTATTCTCCGCGCGCTCGAGTTTATACGTGAATGAATGACGCGCCGGCCGGCCGGAATCGGCGGCGGCGCGTAGCTTACTCATTCCGAGAGGAGGAAAGTCTTCGGGATATACCAACTCACCGCACACTCCGGCACCGAGCATCCTGTGAGGCCAGCGGCCGCAACTTTGCAGCGACGCCTCGGTGCCCCGACACTGAGGCTGCTCGTAGAGCAGACGGGACCTCGCCGGCCACTCCCGGTCCATCCAGCTCCACCAGCGACCGCCCTGGTAGCCCAGTTCCCGACATGCCGTCTCGAGGTCCGCCCGAGTCCAGCTGCGAAAGAAGAGTAAAATTAGGCTAACCGAAGTTGAGCAAATTAAAATTAACGAAAAACTTAATGTTTCGTATTCACTTTGCGAAAGTGTTTGATTAATGATTAATAATTAAAATTGAAATTTTCAATGCTAACTCATCATTTAGAAAAATAAGATTACAATTGACCTGGAATAGGTCTCCAAGGCCGTGCAAAGATAACCCAAACAAACAGTTTACATATAGAATCCAAGCGAAATTCCCCGAAATCCCAGCGCTCATTCACAACATCCCATTTCCTTTGGCTCGAATTGTCCGAAAAGGTCAAGATAATGCAAAGAAAAGCGGACGTAATATACTCACTTTCTCGAATTGGTGCAGACGGACCTCCACTCGCCCTTGTGCAAGATCTGGAGCCGTCCCTCGAGCGGACTCGGGCCGTCGACGAGCCGGACCAAGCGCTCCGGCCGCCCGGGCGGACCCTCCGCGCTCGTGAGCACGATCGGCTGGTTCGCCTCCCCCTGCAACACAGAAACAATGCGGGCTTATTAGTCGAGAAATTTTAGGCTCCGAATCGATTGCGTAAGGGACTCGATGTTGGAGTTGGCCGAGTGTGTGTAAGATCCCGTGTAATTGCTCGGATTGAAAGTCGATGCGCGATGGGTCCGATTTGATAAGGTACCGTTAGCTTTTGTGGGATCGTCATCGACGTAAAGTTTAGGTAATCAATTATTCAATTAAAAATCATCTAGACTTCGAAAGCACTTGAACGCCGAGACAAAAGCAAAGTAATCCACGGCCTACGTCCGAGAGTCAGTTTCCAAAGGAAACAAAAAAAAAGAAAAAAAAACTGTTCGAAGACCTTGACCGATGGCAAAAAGGATCAATCGTTCAGGCGATTGTCGCTCGGCGACGATAGGAAAGTAAAGAGGAAAGGGAATGTTGAACTCGTCGATCTTACCTAATTCGTAACTGTGACTGGACTGACGCGAGCTCAACGACTCCGTCGGTTTATATAAGCTCGCCGGCGAGCAGAAAAACCGGCACACGTGCGCCTCGACGAGGGAGCGAGGAGGGAGGAGGGGGGGGGGGGAATCATCGCTGAATACCTTCTCGGGGTATAATATTTGTCCTGTGTCTTTAATAAATGATATCGTCTTTCGAGCGTGTTTTCTTTAGCTTTCGTTTAAAATTTATCGAATCGGCGAAGCGCGTCGTTAGGATGAATGTACTTATACTGCAGCGCGGTGGAACTAAGAGAGCGTTTTATTAAACTCGTGCAAATTTGAGGGAATTTTTTTTGAACGAATGGAAATTGAACGATTGAATTTTCTGCAGTCCTTGGATAAAAGTGTAACAAATGTAAATAAAATAAAATGACTTGTGATTTTTCAAATGTAATAATTAATCAGAGTACTACATATAAAGGTCATATCTCGGATAATATCCCTTGCCTTTGGAAACAAAAGGTAGAGCTTATTTTGTTTGTACACGAGTAATGTGCTCGCGAAGAGCTAAGAATGCGAATTCAACTCTCGCGTGATAGCTTGTAATTTCAGCACTGATGCTATAACTGATTAATTATTACATTATGAATGGACCGCGATATCATAAAGCATTTTGCCTTTGCAGCCCAGTATATTATTTTATGTTTAAAAATACGACCCATGAAAAACACACGCCACTTCCTGCTTAAAACTTCTGAATCATCAGCAAATGACGACTTCGAGCTCAATTTGATTAGAGTTTATGCGCTCGTCCTAAAAACTCACCGTACCAAGAAACCCGATGCATGCAACATCGAAAAATAACTCCCCCCCTCTAGTTAAAAATCATCGATAATCCAAGGAAGAAGCTCGATTTCCCGCTGAAATCAACATGAAAGGAAGCCCCCGTTCGATTCGATCGTCTTCGGGTCCCGGGATTAGCGCTTGGCTCGGGGACTAATTGCTCGTTGATCCGTGACCCGAACACGGAGTTGAATCACCCGCGTCCATTCATGTGCACCGCTCCCCCTCTTTGCGGGGGCACGCTACTTCCCAGTTGTTTTTTTTTTAAACGAGCGAATTATTAGACGTCGGGCTGAATCTTCCGTTCCGACGTCGCCGGCTAATTGATCAATTGCGCGCGGAATTCGTCCGAGCTGAGACGGACGAGAGAGAGAGAGAGAGAGCGCGGACGAGCCTCTGGCGCCCCTTTTCTTCCGGCGCGCGTCAACTTTACGATGATGCTAATGCGCGCGAGCCGTGGATATGAGAGCTTTCTCGCTTTAGGGGCCCAGCATGCCGCCCAGCTGCTTCGAGTTACTTTACGAGCGAGATCCCGATCCCCCCCGACGGGCGATGCGCGGCCTTTTAAGAGAGGCTAATTGTCTTTGCGTAATACGACGGAAGCGGTTTGTTAAACTTTCTCTTTAAAATCTGGAATTCGGCCGATGCTCCGGGTAAAGGGCGTTTTTTTTTTGCAACGGGAGATTTACCGATGCTTGTTTGCGTTTCATTTGTCGCTTTAAAAGTCGTCGGCCGTTTCGGGCAGGTCGAAATAATGTGTTAATGAATGAAGCAGGTCGCCGGGAGGAAAACACGAAACGAGCGAGCTATCGAGGAAGGAATTTCAGGAATTCTTAGTAAATATGGTTTGTAGACAATATTATTGTCCGTGTGAACTAAATATTCTGATAGTTCCACGATTTATTAGATTATGAATGTACATAATTGAAATTAATCAACTATATAATTTAAACAACAATTGACAATTTCATTGCCAATATTGTCGTTTAATTTAAGGCTAAACTGTAAAATGTAAAAGAAACGTTCATCATTGAAAATAAAAGAGTCATCATAAAAATAAAAGCGATTAAGATTAATCAAGCCTCGTCAGATGTCCACCAGTTGCGGGACCGTAACGAAATAAAATTTAATAAGATTAAGGCCATTTGACAGTTTTACTGCACTTTTTGGAATCACTTTTACTCGGGCAATAATTGAATTACAGAGAAATCAGTATTACACGCGAAGTTCATCAAATTATGTCATTAATTTGAAAATATTTGCACGATAACAAAGGCGATAATAATTTTTAGTTTCGCAAACCGACTATTAAATTAAAGGTACAAAATATGAAAACGCCATTCTCGACAGCATCTATTAAGCATCTGAAAAAACGATAAGAAACCGCTGTAAAATTGCGCTGATAAAAAATCAGCCGACGAATCAATCATCCCGCGGCGTGACAAAAACAGTCGAACCGAAGGCCGAAGACCGAGTCGCTAAATTTAGAGAGCAAAGTAAGCGGCACGCGCCTCCGACGAGTACCTCTTAATTGAGGCAAAAATAAGAACCCCTCCCCTCCTCCTTCCCTCTCACAAAAAAAGCTTGCGCCCGACTTCGTGTAAACACACGAGCCCTCGTCGGATGGGACGGGCTTCTTCTTCGCCGCGCGCTATTCGCGATTAATTTTAATTGCCGCGAAGCTACGTGGCGGACGATAACGAGGTCGACGACGAGGAGAAAAAAAGGGCTCAGGGACGCGGGAGCGGAGCATTTCACTCTCGTGCGAGAGTGCCGGTAATAAGCCACCTCTCGGGAAAGTCCGAGAGAGGCAGAGAGAGGAATGCGCCGAAGGTGTTGCTTTGTATAATTTCGGCCGACGTTGAAGTTTGAGATCGAGGAAACGCGCCGGGAAATATGCCGGGCTTTCGGTTTGGCTTATTACCTATATGCCTCGGGGCAATGCTTTCCGAGAATTTTATAATCTGTTGCTTGAACGTTGATAGTCGGACGAAAATTGTGGCTTAAGTGTGCTGCTTACAGTTAATAACCTGCGAATCGTGCTTGAGTTTGGAATTTTTGATTGATGTAAAATTGTAATAATTATAAAGATGGAATTGCTGCATTTAACTAATTCTTTTATCAAGCTTTCAAAAATAGTACCACAATATTTATAAATTTACAATAATTCATTAATTAAATAAAAAATGCGGTACTCTCATTTTTATAAATCGATTCTCATTATTGAAACATAAAACCGGTGTTTACATTTTTTGTCCCACATTAAACCATCATCATCAATAAATAACATCGCAAAGAAACTCTATATCCAATGAATTAAAACCGCGCTATTTTCAACTTTCTCCTGTAACAACGCGCTTCTCTTTTTTCTAAGCCCGTCTTAATGTACCCTCTAAAAAAGCCGGATTACGTAGGTTTCTTCTTGCGGTCAGGTATCCCATATCCTGCGGATATCCTTCCACGTAACACCGCAGGTCAAGTACCTCGAAAAAGTAGGTAATCCAAAATCGAGATCTCCCACGAAACCAGATATAATTCTCTATCCGCGTCCTCGACGCTAACGTTCTTGCTCCACTTCCATCTCGCGAAAAACAGTCCAATCAAGCCGAGCACTTTACCTACTAAGCCATCCTGACGCGAGCGTTTTATGTAGCATCCCGATGCGTTATCAGCTCGATCTGCGCCAAGTTAAAGTCAAACGGCGCTTAACGAAATTCGCGAAGATAAAAGGCAAGGAGAGAGCCTATATCGATCCGCGTCGAGAGACGTTCCGCTCTGCGGCGCAGGATGCACATCTGGCCGTCTTCGCCAGGAAACCCGATATCGCGCCGTCAGATCTAAGAAAGGCTTCCTACTTCCTGCGAGAAAGCGCGCGAGCGTGTCGATTTTCTGTGTGCACGCCGACCGTCTCTCGGCGTCGGCGTCGTCGTCGCGAGTCAGCCTTAATTAAGCTTCCGTATTTTTGGACAAACTCGGGATCGAAAGATCGGTGGGCGGTAACGGTTTTCTTTTTTTTCACGCTCCGCTGAATTTTCCTTCGAGTTTGGGGCGTCGATCGTTCTGGCGGACGGAGGAGCTTCGTCATTTAGGTAGCGAGTTAATTAGAAACTTTCGAAATGGTTGATCAATTTTTTTTATTCGGAGGCTCATTGAAGTTTAAAAATTGCAAAATTTTATTCGGATGCTTCCGCCGCCTCTTACAGCACTTTTTTTTAATATCGTTCTAATGACTGTAATAAACCGTTAATTAATGATTTTCCGAGAGATTTCCAAACGAAGCTAAAGCCAACAAAAAGCTGAAAGTACGCATCAAGATGGCCAATTAAAAATAATATTCGCACCGGTTACGAAACCCTTTTACACGCGGCGCGTTTTCCTTGCATTGTATGCAATTTACGAAACGCCGCGGTAGCATAACTACCGAAAGTCGGTCTAAGAACCGGCGTAATAATCTATCCATCAAAAGCTGTCAAAACCGATTTCTAGGCCAGCTTTATTACCGGCGTTTCCTATACACTTTCTTCTCCTCCTTTGTTACATTTATACGCCCTCGGTGCTTTTCCCAGTTGAATCATAAATTCCGCTTTAACGATCATCCTACAGTTATTGCTCCAGTATGCGGTGCGAACGATATCGTTATTTTTTTGTTTTTTTTTTTTTAATAAATATAACTGCGAGTTCCTGTATGTTAAAGGTATACCCGTAGAACGAGAAAGATAAACAAGGAGTAGCGAATATTGTGCGGTTGTCATCTTTATTGGATTACTTTTCTCCCAGCATATATTCAAAGAAACTTTATAACCCGCAGTCATATAATATTGATTTTTCATCCAGAATGATAAATGTAGTTTCAGCCTTTAAGATTGCTCGCCTACCACCTTCATCATCATTTTCCCAGTACAATCTCACTTGACATTTCAGTAAATCTCCCAAAGAGAGCAAGAAAATCGTTACTCGGCAAACAGCCGCGGCCGAGCAGTTCGTTACTCGATAAAGCACCGTATACACTCTCCCAGCCCGCGCTGCATGACTTACGACTCCGCGTCCCCGTCGATTGTTATAATCCTCCGCGAACGTCAGCGTAACTCAAAGCGCAAAAAGAGAGCCCCACAGCGCATGAAAGTCGGATTTGCCGATGCTCTCTCTCTCTCTCGGCACCTGCTTAGCGCCCGCAGGAGAGAGAACTCAATCCTCGCTCGCTCTAATCCTCCGGGCGCGCAGAGCCGAGAGGTGCTCTCGGCGTTTCCGGCGAGCGGATCGCGCGCGTGCAACTCGAGATTCGGGCCACTGATCTTTCCGGTCAGGACCCCGGCGAACTGTATCGCTGGTTTCTTCGTCTCTCCTCTCTTTCCCTTCCTCGAGCGCTTAGCTGCAGGATGAAAGTACGGAAATTTTTTTTTTTTTTTTTTTTTTTTGCGGATCTCGTTCGCCGGCACACTGCGCGCCGGGACGAATTCGAGCTCGGGAAAGTCGAGCGGGCGAACCGCGACGCCGGCTTTTGTGATCGCGGAAAATTCGATTTGCTAATCCGACGGTGAAATTCAGCGCGGTGTGGAATGGGGGTTTTTTCTTGCTTTCGAGTCGCTTAAGAAATTAGGTTCGATTAGAAGGATAATGGAGGGAGGTAAATAGTCGTTCTAAGTTGTAAATTTATTATCGAATTTAGAGTGTTTGAAATATCCTTAATTTTGTTAAAAGTATAATATTGTTTACCGAAAAAAGGAACTAAAATATCTTTACTTTCTTCGATTGTTAGCTTTATATCTTCATCTATCGGTAAAAAGTACCATATTGCTCTTTCATTAAACTTTGTACAACGGTAAATGATAATACGCGAAGACATTGTTTCCATTGTATTAATAGATTCGTAAATGGAAAAATCTCGCAGCATAGAATTATTAACAAGACATTACCAGTCCGCCCACTATTACTCAGCGATAATAGCAGAGTGAAAGTACAAAGGCTATAATTACAACTTACGAAAACTTAAACAAAAAGCATCATTTATGAATGCAAACTAAAATACCAATCAAAATAACCGTAACGAGATGTTTCGACATTCCCCCCAAAAAACACCATCATCGAAAATTCCTGAATCCGGCCTTAAACAAACCTCAGCCCTCCAATCAGAACGATAATGAAATTCAATCCTCGCCTCGGCTATTAAATTAATAATAACTCTCTCCCAGTCCAATTGTCAGCCTGGCAGCCCCGCCCAGTTCCGAAAATCTGCAATAAAGAGCCCGAAGCCGCGGCTCTTTGGTGAAAGTAGCGGGTCACGGGTGAGGAAGAAAGCTCATCGCGTCCTGCAGCTCGAAAAATTCGGCGCGCGCGAAGCGTCGAACAATGAGGTGCCGCGAGAGGACAAAAACAGCGCGACAAAGGGGAGAGAGAGAGAGAGAGAGAGAGAGAGGAAAAAAAGGAGAGACACGGCAATGACGCGGCGACGACGAGCCACATTGTCCTTAGTCCCGAGTCGCGTTATGCACGGTGAGTGCCGTAAGTACCCCATTCACGTTTTTCTGCCGCTTCCGGCGCGCGCGGAGCCTGCTTCCCCTCTGCCCCGCGTAATTTTCGTTCGCCGCCCGTGTATGTACCTTTGGCCGATGAAAATGAAACCGTGTGTGTAGAGGCAAGTGCGGCCGTGCCTTCGGAAGTCCCTGTTCCGATGACTTATATTATTGATGCGTGTCCGGACACGGCTGCCCCGGAATTTCAAATTTATACTCTTTCCCCTGTTTATTATGGGCTTTTGCTTTTGTTCGAGGAAACAATGGCTTCTCTGTCGCTGCTTTTTAAATGTTGGATTATTCAATTATATTTTTATGAAGTTATAGTTTTGAGCAGCTGAGAATCGTGCAGGTGAAAATTTAGCTTTATTATTTTATGGATAATTGAAATATTCAGTCAATTAAAATTTCGGTCTTAAATCAAGTACTTAATCCAGTTTTCAGTGCGAGTAATTAAGTTCATTAGCTCTATTTATAAATTAGCTAAAATAGAATCTATATCTAAATCCATGCATAATACATTAAAGTTGCATTAGAAAATAATCGACTCTCCGAAGCTCCACGGAATCATCCAATTACCATAACTCACTTATTCAACAATTTGCGTTCTCTCATTGGATTAGATTTCAAAAATTTGCATCTATATTAAGAAGCTCGGAGTAATCCAGGCCGCTTAGATTTCTAAGGCATTCCCACACGATAACGGGACTTTGAGAAAATGGAAGTCCTGAATTTCGAGTTTGAAACGTCTATTGTTCGCCGAGGAGTAAATTAGGTTTGTCGTGTAAATTCAGCTTGCCTATATTACTAGTCGCACTTAAGCGTCTGACGTATATACGTATAGTCGAAAGGTTCCGCTGCGATGCGCGCAACAGGTGAATTGATTTAACGTGTATATGTTAATAGACGTAAAGTCTGCGATGTATATATAGTCTCTTCAACTTTCACTTTAAAATTACAATGATCGAATGCAGATACTTTGTTCGATTGATTGGAGGAGCTAATCGAAGGCGCACAATCGTTTTTGTTTTCGTTTTCTGCTGGAATATCTAGCAACAGTTGATAGTGAATGGGGGTAACAAGCTTACATGTGTTCTTGCATGCTGATAAAAAATTGTAAATAAACTCGTCAGTCTTGTAAAACATAATTCATTATGTATTCTGAAACTTAAAGATTTTATTTACTTTCATTAAAAAAGTTTTAGTACCTTTTCTTTACGTACATTAAAGTAAACAAATGCTTAAGGGGGTTATCGTGCTACATTACACGTGAAAAGTATAGCTCTGATAGTACTGCTTTTGTTATACTCCCCACCTCTCTGATTCCGTAAGAAATTTTGGGAATGACTGTTCACGCACACATAACCTGCCTGTCTGTGTACGCGTACGGCGCATGCGCGAACGAGAAATATAAATATAGTTATAGTTTCCATAATGCACGTGTTTGAAAAACTAGTCGAC